>PVKC010007759.1:0-29062 GCA_004027635.1 Crocidura indochinensis
ACCAGAAACAGAGGGAGTCACTCAATCCAGAAGACCCTGGGGAGAGGGTGGAGGATATGGGAGACAGAATGGGAATGGAGGTGGAGGGAGGACAACTTGGTGATGGGAATTCCCCTGATTCAATGTTTATTTGTAAATGGAATATTACTGTGAATATTATGAAAACCACTATGACTAAAATAAAAAAAATGGAAAAAAATTAGTCCTTATTATCATTGCATTTTTCCATAGTACACATACTGGATACTGTTTTCTTTGTATGGTTTCCTGAAAACATAGAATAGTGATTTATATGTTCAGATAATTTCCTCCCAGAATTTAGACATGGTACAAATCTTTGTGTATATATCATCAGGCATAGGGCAGAGGGTGTGGTTAAGCAGAGGGAAGGAAAGGAATGAGTGAGAGAAAAGAAATAAGTTGGAAAGAAGAGCATTATGGTTTTTTATCTAAATCATAAACTTAAAAATATTTTACAAGAATCCTAGTATTTGGCTTGCTTCTATAAAAATTACACTATATCAGGGACAGAGCAGTGGCTCAAGTTGTAGGGCATTTGCTTTGCACGTGGCTAACCTAAAACAGACCGATCTTTGATCCCCCAGAGTCTCATATGGTCTCCCAAGTCAGGAGCAATTTCTGAGTACATAGCCAGGAGTATCTGTTGAGCATCACCGAGTATAGCTAAAAATGAAAAAAAATTACTCTATATCAACAGATATTAGTATTCAGTGACTAGCTCTAAGACAATATAGGTATTCATAAAATCCTACTGATTAGAATTTATTTTTAAAAATATCTTATCTATAGAGCCAATAAATTTTTAGTAATTGTACCATAACCATTAATAATTATTTGATCTTTCTTCAAACAAAACCATGTAACTTGATCTATCTAGTCCGACCCCTAGTTACAGGAGGAAATAAGGGAACTATCAAGTCCACACAGGTGTAAGATCACTGGGTAGCAAGTTAGGCACAGAGGAGACCACATACTCTTGCAGGCCTGGGACAGAAGGAGGTAGATATGGGAGGTAGGATGGGAACGGAGGTGTAGGGAGAACAATTCGGTGAAGAGGATCCCCCTGATATTAAGTTATCATGTACCTAAAATATTA
The DNA here is from genome assembly GCA_004027635.1 of Crocidura indochinensis. Taxonomy (NCBI): domain Eukaryota; kingdom Metazoa; phylum Chordata; class Mammalia; order Eulipotyphla; family Soricidae; genus Crocidura; species Crocidura indochinensis. The sequence goes on from PVKC010007759.1 coordinate 1,118, forward strand.
TTGTCAACAAGAGCTTTCTTTACATGCAAAAATTAGGGGTGAGGGGAGGACAACTTTGGTGGTGGGGATTCCCCTGATTCAATATTAATATGTACTTAAAATATTACTGTGAAAGATATGTAACCCACTTTGCTCAAAATAAAAATTATTATAAAAAATAATTATTTGATCTTGTGAAAAATTTCAATTTCACTTACCTAAATATTTTTATCTGAATTGAGGTTTATTTAAAGAGACATTTGTAGATGTCTTCCCACATATTTTATTATTTAATTTTAATAAGTGATGAACTTTATTATTATCATTATATAATTGGCATGCAATGTTTTTCTGTCTATGCATATTTTCAGTTATATAACACACTGGTGTGTTATTTGTATATAATGCAAAATGAACAATACAGTACATCTAACTAGCATCTATTCCCATATAGTATTTTTGGAAATGGCTGGAGAAAATTCCATGTACTCTGGGTGCTGCTTCTACCTCATTGATCAAAGTTTGTTTTTGTTTGTGTTGAGGGAAGCAAATGCAATGCCAGGTATTGAGCTAGGGTCACCTGAATTCAACACATGCACTTCATCCCTCCCAGCTATTTTTCCAATACCTGAGAACTTGAAAGTCTTCACTGTCACTTTCAAATGTGAAACTAGAATTAATATTAATAACTAATTTCATGGTTTTGCACATTATATACATACCTGTGACTTTTTATATAATGGTATTTATACCTTTGACATCCCTGACCCATTTTGTCCACCCCTGACCACCAAACTCTGGAAATCACCAGTTTGTTTTGGTTGCTATAAGCTTGTTTTTTTCTTGTTTTCAGATTTGATAAATAATATTATAAGTTCAGTCTTTGTTGTCTGAAGATTTTTATTTATTTTTAGTCCTCAAGATCATCTATGTTGTCACAGATGACAGATGACAATTCAATTATAAATAATTGAAGGGTATAATAATGTATGATATAGATAGATAGATATAGATGATAGATAGATAGATAGATAGATAGATAGATAGATAGATAGATAGATAGATAGATAGATAGATAGATAGGAAGAAAGGTAGGTAATTAGGTAGGTAGATAGACGATAGATAGATAGATAGATAGATAGATAGATAGATAGATAGATAGATAGATAGATAGATAGATAGATAGGAAGAAAGGTAGGTAATTAGGTAGGTAGATAGATGATAGATAAATAGATGGCTAGATGCATGATTGATAGAATAATTTATCTCAAAATGTCTATTTATTCATCAATGTACTCTTAAGTTGTTGTCATATCTTTTCTACAACAAATAATATTATAATTTCTGTCTTTGTTGTTTGAAGTTTTTTTATATATTATTATGCCCTCAAGATTCCTCCATGTTGTCACAGATGACAGTGCCCTGCCTCTTTAAATAATTGAATATTATAATATTGTATGGTATAGATAGGTCGATAGATATAGATATAGATATAGATATAGATAGATGATAGGTAGGTAGATAGACAGACAGACAGGTAGACAGATAGATAGTTAGATAGATAGATAGATGGATGATAGGAAGGGAGGTTGGTAGGTAATTAGGTAGGTGGGTAGATATATAATAGATAAATAGATGACTAGATGGATGATTGATGGATATATAGACAGATAAATTTATCTCAAAATGCCTATCTATTCCTGAATGGCCACTTAAGTTTTTCTCATATCTTTTCTACAAAAATTCATGTCATATTGAACATAGAAATGCATTTGTCTTCTGAAAACTGTGATGTATGGCTGGTGATAATACAGCAGGTAGAGTATTTGCTTTGAACTCTGTTGACCTGATCTGCCATATCTTCCATATCTGGTCCATATTTGGACCAGGTGTGGTCCAAACCCCCCCCCAAAAAAAAAACTAAAATGATACTTTCTTTTATTTAAAAATGTCCAGAAATAGAACTTCTGAGCTATTTGTATTTAAATAATTTTGAGAAACATGAAATCTCTTTCTATAGTGACTGAACCAGTATCTATTTCCACTAACTGCACATTGTTTTTTCTCCACATTTAATAGGGGTCAGAGTGGTGGAAAAGTGATAGGGAGTTTGCCTTGCATGCAGCTAACCTAGGACGGTCCACGGTTTTATACCCAGGTGTCCTATATGGTCCCCCAAACTAGGAGTGATTTCTGAGTGCATAGCCATGAGTAATGCCTGAGCATCACCAGGTATGGCCTAGAAACCTTTAAAAACATAGGTATTATATATAAATGTATTTGATTACATTTTATTTGGTTAGTATTTGTATCTCTAATAAAGTTGTTATCTATATACGATCCTAAATGAAAGATTTTTCTTTGAAACTACTTTGGTATTATTTTTAATTTATTTTGCTTTTTAAATTATTATTATTATTATTATTATTATTATTACAATTTATCTTTTGCAACTGTGCTCTCCTCACTTACACATAAGTCAGAATTAAAGGACTAGAAGTCCGCAGTTAAAATGTAAACACTAGTGTAATTACAATTGGAAGAGAATGGTTGCCATGGTGATTCTTTTTCCAAAATAATAGAGAGTTAAGTTAAATGGCAAGGGAGGCTATAAATGTTGTCTATATTTTTTAAATGCCTTGAGTGACAGAAGAACAATCCCAAGTTGTATTAGTAGACATTTTTTTATGTTTTTAACATCTTTATTTACAAAGAATATAATTTTACTTCAGTATTGTTGGTACCACTATAATATTTATCTATCACAGACAAATGTTTCTGTGGAAAGTAGGTAACATCATATCATAGTTATAGAGTTAGTCATAGCTTGAATTTTCACCGTAGTTCTGCAATATTAATTTTTAATACTTCCCATATTCACTAATATATCAACTATTTTCTCATATATATAAAACACGAATAAGATCTGCCTTATGGACTAATATATGCATTGCTGAGAGATAACTAAATATCAGTTAACATTTGGTGAAAAATGATATGCATTCATTATTACTAAATTAGCATCACGATTGTAATGTACCCTTATCCTCATTATTAATAGTAGATTTTGGGCATTTTGAGATTTCACTAAGATAAATTATATCATTGTATAAACATATTTTGCCATGTTAAATAATTTTATTTATTTATTTATTTATTTATTTTGGTTTTTGGGTCACACCCGGCAGTGCTCAGGGGTTACTCCTGGCTCCATGCTCAGAAATTGCTCCTGGCAGGCATGGGGGACCATATGGATTCGAACCGATGACCTTTTGCATGAAAGGCAAACGCCTTACCTCCATGCTATCTCCCGGGCTCCTAAATAATTGTTTTAAATCAGTGACATTTATGAAAAATGTGTAGTCTCTGGCTTTAGGAGACTCATGAATCTGTTACTTACCTTAGATGCATACTCTTCATAAAGATATGAAACTTACTTTTCATTCTATTAAGCCTAATGTGTGGTGCCTCACATAATCAGTATTTCAAAGACCTCAGCCACACGAATGGATGAATCGGTGACTTCATTATTTTATTTATTTATTTATTTATTATTTTGGGTTACACCTGGCAGCTCAGAGCTCAGGGATTACTCCTGGTTCTACGCTCAGGAATTGCTCCTGGAAGGCTTGGGGGACCATATGGGATGTCGGGATTTGAACCACCATTCTTCTGCATGCAAGGCAAATGCCCTATGGCCTATCTCCATGCTATCTCTCCTGCCCCCTATTTTAAATTTTTATTGCTTTATTTTAGCACAGCGGTTACAAAATCGTTCATTGCTAGGTTTAAGTCATGCAATGTACAGCATCCTTCATCAGTGCAGCCTTCCCTTCACTGTCACTGATGTCTCTTGTTATCCTCCCATCCTCACCACCCTCCCCTGTCTTGATCTAGGACAAGCATGTTGCTTCTCTCTCCTCTCTCTCCCCCCTCCTCTCTCTTTCTCTGTATTCTTTTTCTGATTTACACTATTAATGGTGGTGTGCCTTGCCTGTTAGTTTCTCCACTATAAGTGCCGATTCCTTGTTTAGAGCAATCCGTTCCAACTATCATTGTGGTGACTTAATTGTTGACTAAATGCATCCAAATTCAAAAGTATATTTGTTTTACCAACAGGGAACTAACCTATTTTCCAGATTGGAATTCAGGAAATATTTCCTTAAACACTAGTTCTCACAGTTTCTACTGACCACTTTTTCCCTGACTTTTGTAGTAAGTGTCATGCAGTTGTAAAACAGTAACCTCTATTCCTATCACATTCCTTATTATTGCCTAGGCTTTATAAATGTAATATAATATACAATATTATATATTGTATATTACAAATATACAATAATATATTGTAATATAATATACAATATTATATATTGTATAAATTTATAATTTACTTGTTTTATTTAATTAAGTAAATTCACACCAGTTTTAATGAATTCATACTTTTCATGTCTTTAACTCCCTCTTGTGATCTTTTAGTAAATTATAATCAGATATAATTTACTAAATTATGTAAGATATAAACTTAGATGGGGGATAACATATTAAATAAATCCAGTTAGTTACAAATGAACAACCCTTCCTCTTCATATCCTCACTCTGTGAGAGGACATTTGTTCTAACAACACTTTAACATCTATAAGACTTCTGACGACTTCCTCCTCTGCAGACTTCAGAGAGGCACTGAGGTTTGCAACTGATGATCTGAAAGAGATGTGTTTTTTTTTTGGGGGGGGGAATTGTTCTATAATCCATTATTCTCACATTATAATCTTCTTCCATCACTTTATCCATGCAGTTGCACACCAATTTTAAATGATCAACTTTGAAGAGTTTGAAGTAGTAAACAAGATGATAACTGAAAGCATAAAGTAACTCTTTCCCTTATGATAAATGTAAAAATTGCTACTAGATTGCTGTTTCCCTGATCTTTTAAGAAAGGATATAAGAAGATACATACTTTGAAAAAATAATAATTGGGACCAAATCCAATTATTACTTTAGGTAAGGGTACTTGCCTATCATTTGCTTTATTTGGGTTTGATCCCTGACATCTCTCAATTTCTTCCAGGCGTTTTATCTGAGTACAGTTAGGAATAACTCCTGAATACCAGGACGTGTGACCACAAAAGCCATAACAATAATAATAACTGCATGACCCTTTTATGAACTAAGTATTGATGTGACCCATACTTTTTAACTAGTTCATTATAGATGTCCTTGATATGACCTATTCAGGCATCATTTAAGAAAAAATAACATTGAAATCTATCAGGGATTTTTTTTTAAAGTAAACTGTTTTTATTTGGAGGCACTGAGAAAAGGGAAGGATAGCACAAGAAAGATAGAGTGGCACACTCAAGAGAAAGCACAGGTTTTTCCAAAGGAGGAGAGATATCCCCAGTTTACATTACAGTGTAAAAACATGAAAGTCCACATCTCAATAGAGGAGATGTTGGCAACTTATGCTCGGGCACCAATACACCCAGGCAACATATGTGCCTACAGGAATCTTAATCCTAATCATTATGTCCCTGCTGACTGCTCAGATGACTTCAAATATTCTTAATAATTTTAGAGGAACAGAGATATTTTGTCAGGAACACTGACTTGGAAATGAGTGACACATTGAAGTTTTATATAAGATCTGTCTATAGTTGTAATATTCTTTTAAATTACCTCCATCATAAAGATCTAAGAATTTCTCTGTTTCCACCATAATGACAACTACATTCATTCTGATTATCTCTATCTTAACTTGTTGAGAGTATGCTAAAATAATCACAGGTCAAGAAGTAATTATTTATCATGTACTAATCTATTTAAAAATATTTGTGAATATTTTTACATTGAATGCCAGGTTGGTGAAGCAATAAATAATCATTTTTAGAAGAAAACATCATTCTTAGAACAGGGTTCTCTATGCTTAGGTTCTAGGGACTTTTAAAAATCATTTTATTTTTTATGTGATTCATAAAATCAGACCAATCTCACATCCACCTCACTCAACCAATGTTCCCAGTATGCATCTCATGTCACTTCCTCTGCCCCCAGTCTGCCAATTAACAGGCCCATTTCTATTGTTGATTGTTAAAGTTTGGGTCTAATGATTTCACTGTTGTTGATTTTAGCATAGATATTTAATTTTGTCTTTTCTTATCACTACCATTGCATCAGAGACTTCCTGGCCCTTGAGTAAATAAAATTAGATAACCATATTTGTTGAGATGAAAATGGTGAAATAAGTACACAAATCCATATTATTTTTTTTATAAATTCTTAAATTGATTTCATTATGACTTGGTATCACAAAGAAGAGAGTAGATAATGAAAAGTCTACCAGAATAGAAGTAAAATATCTGGCATTGGCATCAGTTAGATGTGTTCATTTTCAGTAGTAGTATCATATGTGAGTAAATGTGTTTTGCCTACTCAATTTTAAGACCATTATATTAATAAACATAATATTCTGTGTATTTTGAAGTATGGTTAAGAATGCAAGACATTTAACTTGGTACAAAGATAATTTGTATTCCATAAGTCATGTTTCTTATCATTATCAATACTAATATTTATTTTGATAAAGCTACAAATCACTATGAATATACACTAAACTAGTAGAGGAAATAACAGCTGATTGTAATAAAAAATAAAACCTACTGTTAAAATAATGGACAAGACTTGCCTTGCATTTGCTTTAGTGGAATTTTCTAGATATCTAATGGAAGATTAATCCCTGTCAAGGATTTGAAACTTTGTTAAATGAACTCATCATTTTACCTAAGGAAGTCATTTCCTCAGCCCAGGCTTCCTGCTGAAGTAGCACCTTTGAATGATACTCATGCAATATTTAACTAGTATGGGCATTATAATACATTTTGTTTAAAATGGTCTTTTCCTTGGGACATACATGACACAGTTGTTCATTTATTATAAATTAATCACCTATTAATAATGATAGTGATTCACATCTACCAATAAATTCATTTTTCTTAGTATTTTCTTTCTGTATATTTCTATGTAATATTTCTATGGCTGTAAATATTTTAGAAAATATGCGATACTAAACTTCTGTATTTTCCACCAATATTGATCATTCTTTTACTTTTTCATTTCCAAAATATTTTATATATTCCTTTCTTTTTAAAATGGCATATCATACTATATTTTATCTGGTAAAGTACCTAAATTTCATATTTAAAGTACATTATATTTTTTGAATAACAATTAAGATACGTAAACATTGATGCCAGATTTCTAATTTTAATAAAGAAAACTATAATGATAATGAGTGTCATTTCACTGTAATACTGATTTTAAAAATATAGCAGAAAAATGTTTGATTCTAAAGTTGGAAATCTATAGTTAACACATACAAAATTTGACTGAAAAAAATAAGCTGCATTGAAACATTTATGCAGTCATGTAATTACATTTTTTACAACTTTTATTTATCTTCACAAAACTATCATTGTATAATCTTTATATGGAAAGAGATTTTCTGTCACATTAAACTTTTAACTATATGTATATATTCAGGTACATTATGTGCATTTTAATATTAGTCAAAATTATTACTTAAATTTTACATTTTAATCAATGCAATAGATGAGTGGTAATCCTTAATATGAAGTTGAGGTTGTGCATTATTTTCCAAATAATACATCCCCCTTCCACATACCAATTTCTAAACAACCAAACTAGTTTGTATTAACCCTAATACTGAATTTGAGAATTAAGGGAAGTACTTAAAATGTCAAAATATGCATTTTGACTGTGATTTATATGTAATTAATATCAAAATTATGAATTATACAAAATTGCATGAGGTATATTGTCAGTGAATTACCTTCAATCTGAGGAAAGAGATACTACTCTAAAGTCTGTTACCTTTTAAGGAATAGTTCCCAATTTGACATATAACAAAATAAATATTGCTTTTAAGTTTTTTGCATGTTATCTAAAAATATCCAAAATATATCTAAAATATCTAAAATGATCCAAAGCTTAGATGTTTTCTTGTTTTCATTTAAATGAGTTAGCTCATTAAATCTATTTTGGTTATAATGTATCAAGAAAAGTAGATATCTAAAGCCCTAAGACAAACAAACAAACACAACCTCATGTCCTTCAAGGAATATTTGAAGGTTAAAAATATAAAATGCTTCTTGAATTTGCATGTCATTCTCATGCAGGGGCCATCATTATCTATCCTATATAGTTCCAATTTCAGTGGTTGTGCTGCGAAAAAGTGTAGTCCATATACTTTTTTTAGAGAGTAATGTTTTCTGCAATAAGTACATGCTTGTGATAGGCTAATATCATTATTATTACAAATTTAAAAAGGGATCTCCTTATAAATTTTCAGCAGTTCATACATAATCATGTTGAATACATACATATATTCTCATGTCCAATTTGATAAAGATACTTTATAAAACTACAGAATAGTTTTTGATAGGCTATAATTAAACTAAACTTTAAATTTAAAAGCAAATTCTTATAATTGTATGGATGTTTTTTGTTGTTGTTTATAGAGGAAAAAAAAAACATCCTCACAAAGTAAATATCTCAGAAATAGAATTCTTGATTTGCCTGAACAGTCTTCATTGTATCTTGATTAAATCTTAGAAATTTATATATAGAAATGTAAATATTTTTTATATTTCTGTAATGGGAATGATGTCATGTTTGTATAGTGTTTTTCTTCAATAGCCCTAATATTTTTCAACAATATAAATAAAAAGACAGTAACAGCTTTATTTTAGATATATATATATATATATCTTACAAAAAGAAAGGGAATCAGAGCGAGGGTTTAGATTACTCAAGACAATTGATTAATCTTTCATAAATTATATCGAGTAAGATCTCTATTTTACTACAAATGCAGCTCATGTGACTTTCCTGATCTCCCCATAAAAAGAGGTTAAAAACTGTATTGAAGAAATAGTGTATTATTCTAAAATTAAATATTAACAACCACTCATACTCCCAGTAATTCTCTTGTTAAAGATATAATCAACAGGTGTGGAGAGACCTAACACTCTGGCATATTCCATGTCCACAATGGCAATTCAGATGGCAGATCCAATACATTTGCATAACCTTTGTACTCAAATTATAAAATAAAATTTAAATTCAGTTCGATGTTTCCCATGATTAAACTATGATGAATTACATATTTGAAATCAGTCCTAGTTTTTACCATTTACCAATCCTCAATCTGTTATTGATTTCTACATGTCCAACATCTCTCTGGAAAGTTATGTTCTCATCTTTCCTTGTATACTAGTAAATGTATCAAATAAGGTTAAATGACCAATATACTGGTGCCTGATATGGAAGTGAATAATGGAATTAACTACTACTGCAGTGATTTATGCAAGAATTTACTGGATACCACTAATGGCAGTTGTACTTAACTATTTTTCTACTTTGGAAATAACAAAATAATATTCAGTAATAAAATGAAGAAATTACCGTTGTTATATTTTGTGAATTAGTTTGCTGTTTCTTTTTTGGTCACATTAGGAATATATAACTTATTATTACATCATGCAATCTACTTTAGAGATGATAAATATTCATACACATATAATTCTATGTGGATTTCAATTTCTTCATAATTTCAGACCAGCCACATAAGGGTAGAACATGGCAGTTATGCTTACATTGAAACTAGACAAAATTCTAATCTATTTGTCTTTATTTTCATTTTGCTTGTCCCTTTTGAAATGTTTTGTTATTATAATATTTGCATTTCTGTTTTGCATCTTGCAATTTTGCATTCTCATCCTGTTTTGTAAAGAGTTGCATCACTGTGCTATGTAATATGCCCTCCATAAAATTCAAACCACACTCAAGAACTGCTAGTGCTATAGAGTCATTTTTCTATAAAAAAAGCAAAAGAGTATTATAATAATGTCTCCTGAACCACCCAAATTATTCTAAGCATACGTTCATTCTTATGTGATAAAATGAAGATTGTTTTCCTATATTTAATAATTTAAGATTTTTAAATTATTATCCATTATCAATCAATATTTTATCTAAAATAAAATTATTTATCATAATCTCATAGAAGCAGTATAGTTCTATAAGTCTTTCATTATTATTATGTCTTTATTATTATTAAGAAGGAAAAGACAATGTAAAACCTATTATATGTTTCTTTAACCTTTTGTAGAGTTTCCTTTCTTTTAACTATAATGTGAAATAGTAAGTTAAATCTTTAATGTCAAAGAATAACTTCCTTGTTATAATATCTTACTTGTCTCACTATACAGGTAAGTAAAAAGTCAGAATTTTAATTCTGTAACCAAAATTTTAGCTGATTGTTTAAAAGCTGGTTCTTCTGAATCTTCTGCTGCTGAATTCCTAAATGTATTAATAAATAAATTAGTACAAATAAAACAATTGATCACATGCTAATTCTTTTGTCTTTATAAATATTAGAAACATTGAAAAGATAATACATTAGTGGGATTTTTTTCATTTATAGTGATTAAATTGTTAAAATAAGAAAACTGTTCAAAGTCCTAAATAATGTTTATATGGAGGGAGAAGGACTTTTGGGGCCACACCTGGCGGTGTTCATTGAATGCTAGTCCTCGATCTTTTTGATGTGACTGCTGTCAGTGTTCATAGAACCATATGTGGTATAGGGTGATCATAGCAGGGATTCCCTAAGTGGCTAAATGCTCCACTACTATTTCTCTGGTACTATGTCAGAACTTTAAAATGAATAATAATGGTGAATTTAGGGGCCGGAGAGATGGCGCTAGAGGTAAGGTGTCTGCCTTGAAAGAGCTAACCAACGAAGGACCGCTGTTTGATCATCTGGCATCCCATATGGGCCCCCAAGCCAGGGGCAATTTCTGAGCGCTTAGCCAGGAGTAACCCCTGAGCATCAAACGAGTGTGGCCCAAAAACAAACAAACAAACAAACAAAAAATAATGGTGAGTTTAATTAGAGAGATGACTACACTAACTATTATGGCAATGTTAATGAGAGAAGTGGAATGCTTATCACGAATTCAGGCAGGGGGTGGTGAAGGAGGGAGTTGGAGGACATTGGAGGTGAGAAGGTTGCACTGGTGAAGAAGAGTATTCTTTTTATGACTGAAACCAAACTACACTCATGTATATAATCATATTGCTTAAATTAAGAAAGAAAAGAAAGAAAATTTAAATAAAATGAATAACATTGGCTTGGGTGATATTTTTCCTTTAATTTCAGTAAAATTACTTCATAATATGATGAATGCATTACTTAGAGAATAATAATTCAAATTTTATTATTCAAGCTTCAGCATACTTTGATTATTTTGATATTCTCCTTACATCTTTAGGATTTTCTCAATTAGAAAAAAGACTGGAACTCTAAATTAGATTAAAAAAAAACAGTAACATGACACCTGGAATATGTTTTTGAAAATAAGTAATCTTTAGCTGGAAATCTTACAGAGCGAATTTATTTTTTTCATTCAAATTCTAACTTCGGTTAGTGTCAAAATAGAGATAATGAGAGAAAGTAAAACAATTTTGATGAAGATAAATTCATATAAAATGTTGGAAGAAGTTAATTCCTCTTGGGAATAATTATCTTCCCTACTCCAAGAAGTTTTAATTTAGATTCAAGAAGAATAAAGAAAGACACTCAACCAAAATAAGTGATATAACACATCAAAGTTACAAAACATTTTAGATATATAGACATTATCAAAAACTTACGTTATTGACAAAAATGAGCATCAAGATATTGTTCCATTAAATTTTAAGTATGATGGTTGTAAAATCAGACCTAGGAATATTTTTACAGATAAGTACTTTACAGAACTTTTACAAATAGGCACTATACAGGATATATAAGATTATTTTATTTTCCAAATCTTTTCTAGTATAAATTTGCATCATTTTAACTTATCAATTTACTGTGTCTAGTTTATATTAGACACTCAACCAGGCACTCTTCTCAGAAAGGTTCCAGCCTATATTGGTAAAATCCCTACTGTCCTAACACCATATCTGATCCTAATAAACTGTTGCAATGTTTGATAACTTGCATGTTTATGCCAAAAATGCCTTCTCCTTCTATCTTTTGTTGGCCAGACTAATTTCTTTCCATTTGTAATATCATAACTCAGTTTTCATTTATCAGGGAACCTTGCCTCTATTTGCATTCATTAATGCTTTTCGTGTGCTAAGTGAATTGGAAGTATTTATCCAATTAGTATTTTTATCTCAATGTCTTTGAGCTATTACTTTTTTCATGTTATGGGTGAAAAATTGTAGTTCTCTGAATTTAATTTCTTTGTCATATATCACACAATAAAGAAGGATTTAAAGTCATGCCTCAGAACTCTCCAGTGATGATTTCATTTCTTGCTGTACAACAGGGGATTGAGTTTGATCAACTCTGACTCTCAATGGTCTGTGTGTTAAAATTTTCCTAATTACATTGGTGGCAGGAAAAAGTTACACTGGTGAAGGATGGTGTTCATTCGAAAACCAACTAAAACATTGTTGTAAACATGCTGTTTACATTAAAATTATTATTTAAAAATAATAATAAAATTCTCTAAACTGCAAAAAATCAGATTTAAATTTTGGCAGCTTGATATTCAAATTGTATGTTCATATAAAATACATAAAATGATTACTTTATATTTTATTTTTGGAAAATATGGACTTGACTATCAAGGAAAACATTTCAATTGGGAAGATGATGATAAGATGGGCTGGAGATCAGCTTTAAAGAGAGAGAAGAAGGAATTTAAAGAGAGAAAGAGGAAGAAATTTTGGTTTTATGCTAAGCAGAGACAATGAGAATTTATACATAATCTAGTAGTGTTTTTAAAAGTATATATATACATATAAATATTCTACTAGTGTTTTTAGAAGGTATACATGTACATATTCTAATAGTGTTTTTAAAAGTCTGCATATTCATGAAAGACTATAGCAAATGAACATATAAAGAATATAAATTTTATATACAGAAATTGAAAGAGAAAAGACATAGTTGTGTGGTTTTTTGCATGATACTGAACATGATTAAAAATAAGTTTCTACAGCATATTCTCCAATGTAGATATTGCCAGACCTAGGATCCTTATCAGTTCAAAAGTGGATGTGTGTGTGTGTTGTGTGTGTGTGCATGTGTGTCTCTGTGTGTGTATTTGGTGGAAGTGTTCAGGACTTACTCTGGCTCAGTGCTCAACAGACAATATAAAATATCCAGGTATTGAAATATGTTTGCTGTGTACAATGCAATTGGCTTATTTCTCCCTAGTCCATAAAAATGTCTTATGTTTTCACTTGGTTTAATCAAAGCCAATAGAATTCAGAATTCAAAGCTTCGTACAGAAAATTGTCATCCTCCAAACCACAAGTCATATACTTTAGCTTTTCCTAAGTAGAGAAAAAGAAACCTTGCAAAAATCATTGAGATACGCCCCTTTTTATCAGCATCCTTGACTACTTTTAAATATTGCAATCATATTCATTGTAGCTATGATGACACTCTAGTTTGTTTTCAGACTTTTGGGGCACATCCAATGGTGCTCAGTACTTACTCCTACCTCTACACTTAGGGTGCTACAGTCGCCAAAATGGGAGCAAATGAATAATCTCAGGTTGGCTGCATGCAAGGCATGAACACTATCAGCTGTACTATCACTCTGGTCCCTAATGGCATTAGTGGCTAACTGTGGCAGTAATAATTGTGACCCTTTAGGATCTCCTATGTCAAAGCTAGAGTGACAGTTATCTCCTCTAGGTCAGTCTAGGTCCTTGATAGGGTAATATGAATTGAAACTAAAATATTAGAATACTAGATTTTATAAATAGTCTTCTTTCAAAACAATTTTTATTGTATTTTGAAGAGGCTTACTATGAAATTTGGAGCAGAAGGGACTCCATTGGTTTCATTCAAGGCAAATGAGGCTGTTTCCATTTAAAGTCTAATATTCTATCTCAACGATAATGGCACAGAACCAGGGTCCTATAAACTACAATATATCACTCTAGATATCTAGTCATAAAAGGACATGATAAAAAATGTCGAAGCACCCTAGATAATAGCCAATCAACTTAAAGTCAAAACTTTCTGCTTCTAGCCCTTTATAACTTGGCTTGGCCCTATATCATCTGATAATATATCTATGTAACTTCTGCAGGAGGTGACCCAAGTTGATCAGTTTGTACCTTATTAATATAAAGTTTTTCTTTGCTTTATTCAATTGTGTGGTCTCATTCCTAAACTCTGGACACTAACATTAGTCAGGGACCAAGGGAGCACTACTGGAAATACTCAATCTTATTTGGACCAGCAATATCGAACTATTTTACTTGATGGTACTGAGAGTCAACAGGATTACATCTAGCTATGATAGGATTGGTTCATGCAGTACCAGGAATTAAAATTGGGCTTATCATATTTATGTTTTTAATTTTTGGTTCATTGTTGTTTGACATAGTAAATCCATTTAGAATAAAACTAAACTTTACACTCTGTTATCCTAATATAGTTCCACTACTTTAATTTTTTTCTTTTTGAGTGGGGTAGAAGGTTAAATTAAAAGAAAGGTCAAGACCTATATAAGTTAAACAACATGTATAATTACAGACTGAATTGATGTTTATATTATACAGATGCATGTACTCTATTTGTATGTTGTTAAATGAACAAAAATTTTGATGAAATTCACTCTTAATATCTGTGTAGGCTTAAAAATGTTATACTAAGTAAATTTATCAGGTTTATTCAATGATACAAAAATAATTGGCTATAGTATTTTTTCTAGTTTTCTGCAATATTTAAGATAACTCTGTCAGTCTATGTTCTCATTAAAGTAATCCTGTTCTGTACATTTTTTTCTATTTTCACAAATAAATATGAAAAGAGGAGAAAAGAGTTATTTCAAAACCCTTGACTTAGAATGTCTGAACAATAAAAATTTCAGCATAATATTTTGGCAAAGTTTTCCAAGAAATAGTCAGAGACTAATTCACAGAGACTACTCCAAATACAATTTGAACAAGCAGGTAAGACATTTAATGCCTGGACCCAGAAGTATGAACTAGTTGGTGTTAACCAAGCTGTATATGGCAGTAATTAGAAATATGGAAGGCTAGAGGTGTATATTGATAGAATAAATATTATGATTATTCTACTTACCAACATTATATCTTTGTTCATACTCATTTATGTTTATCATTTATTTATCTAAGAATGATTATTTAGGGAGATATTTATTTATATTCAATATATATTCCAATTGACTCATATTTAACCCATTTTTACTGTGTGACATTTTTGTAAATTAGAGAGCAATGCAAGAAAATATATTATTTTATATAACATTATCTTTTCACTATGATTTGTTTTTTTCATAAAAAATTATATCAAAATTACCTATGATTGTTGTGTTGTGAAGTCAAACTTTTAGTCTTCCTCCTATAAAAAAACTCACAGCTTAGATAAGTCCATTTTTTCTCATGACTGAAATTCAATTTGTAAGAAATTTGTTTCTTCTGACTTTATAAAAAAATCTATAATATCAATATGAGTTCAATATCAATGATTAATCTGGCTTTAAACACACATAATTTGTTATCTGAATGACTACAATCAAATACTAATAGATATTTTGTCCCTATATTGATTCTCTTTAACCTATTAATCACATAATAATGTACATAGCTGTTCTTATCAATTTTACCATACCTTCTACTTTTAGTCTATTTAGCTGATAAAGACTTCCACTAGACATCATCATCTTATTTCTTTTTCACTTAAAGTAGATAATCATGACCAACTTAACTAACATTCCCACTCCTTTAATAAGTCTTAATCTTACTATGCATGATTATCATGCTATTATTAGTATTACTAACATTATTTTTGGTTTGGGGGTCATTTTAGCTGTGACCAGGGATTACTTCTAATTTTGTGCTCAGCAATTACTCTGTTGTTTTTTGTTTTATGTTTTTGTTTTTATTTGGGGGAGCCACACCCGGTGATGCTCAGGGATTACACCTGGCTATGTGCTCAGAAATCATTCCAGGCTTGGGGACCATATGGAACTCTGGGGGATCTAACCAGAGTTCTTCCTAGGTTAGTGCATGCAAGGCAAATACCCTACAGCTTGTGCCACTGCTCTGGCCCCTCAGCAAGTACTCTATATTTCTCGAGGACACCTGTGTGATAGATGCCAGGGATCATACTGGAGTTGAACACACGAAACACAAGTGCCTTAATTCCTGTGCTATCTCTCTGTATCCTTTTAGTTATTAAATATCATAATTATTTCCTTACTATGATCAATTTTTCTATTTGATTGTATTATACTCATCCAGGAATATATCATCTTGTAAAATAAGGCATAAAATACTGAGGGTAGATTTTTGTTATATAAATTAATAGAGAAACTGTTACTTTTTTAGTTCCCTAAGATTAACATTTATTTTTTTATTTCCCTGTGTAGACCAAATTTCTTTAAGTCTATGTTACTAATTATAAATTGCAAAACATGTTTGGGAAGTATTTTGAAAGTACTAAATAGATCTTGGATCCACTATAATTTACAATTTTTTTAATTCCTTCTTTCAGGAACATATGATATCTCAGTTAGTATCAAGAATAATGTTCTGGAGCCGGAAAGATAGCATGGAGGTAGAGCATTTGCCTTGCATGCAGAAGGATGATGGTTCTAATTCCAGCATCCCATAAGATTCTCTGAGCCTGCCAGGAGTGATTTCTGAGTGTAGAGCCAGGAGTAACCCCGAGCACAGCTGGGGGTGACCCCACAAAAAATAAAAGAATAGTGTTCCAGAGTCTGGAGCAGTGGTGCAAGCAGTAGGGCTTTTTCATTCATGCTCTAATTTAGGACAGACTGCGGTTCGATCTCCCAGAGTCCCATATGGTCCCCAAGCCAGGAGTGATTTCTGAGCGCATATCCAGGAATAACCCCTTAGTATCCCTGGATGTGACTCAAGAAGCAAAATAATAATAATAATAATAATAATAATAATAATAATAATAATGTCCCTAATTTTTAGCAATTGTAAAGTTTCTCAAGGATTTCAAAAACATAAAATATATTTTAATTTCTGATATAATTTTAAAGTTAAGCTATGAGAGCAAAAATATTACCTTCAAACATGAAACTTGTGAATTATATACAAAATTACTTAAATGTTGTTCACATTAATTTTGTAATTATTTCATAAAATCCAGAAATTAGTGTAATTTTCTTCCATTTTATCTGCTGGGGTCAATTTACCTGCAGATTTATAATTTGTATTTTATGGTAAATTAAATTTTATAGCCTTGTTTGTAAGGATTAATTTTGTTACAGATAAGGTCTGGATATTTACAAAATATGAAAGTAAATTGTATTTTTTTAAATTTGTATCTCTCTGGGACTAGAGTGGTGGCACAGAGGAAGAGCATTTGCCTTGCATGTGACTGACCTAGTATGGACCTTGGATCAAACCCAGCATCCCAAATGGTCCCCCAAGCCAGGAGCTATTTCTGAGTGGATAGCCAGAAGTAACCCCTGAGCAACACAGGTTGTGGCCCAAAAATCACAAACCAAAAAAAAAAAAAAAAAGTAATATCCACATCTTTCTTTTGATTAATTAATGAATAGCTGAGAAGAGGTACCAAGATTGTATTTGCACTGACAAGGCAAGATCTCCATAGTATGTTCAAAGACTTATTATCACTGACACAAATACAATCTATAGAACTTTCCCCTAATTAGGCTCGGAGATTATTTAGCTCTTTGGTGTTATAATTTTTGTGGTTAATTATGCTATTTCTATTTTTAAAAAGAAAGTTAATATTTTCTCTACTTGTTCCGGTGCTCTATGTATGCTCCATCATGTGTCCTGTGTACATGCAGACATCCACATGCACATCCATATACCATGCTGAAGATTTGACTCATGATCTCACAAAACAAAGAATGTATACCTGCACTGTCTAAAATTCCCAGTCCATGCGATCTTATATTGACCACATTTCCTGTATTCTCAAGAGAAAAAATCTATTAGAAAAATAAAATAAAATAAATGACAGAAGAAAATGAACAGACAATTCCAAAAAGAAGAAATACAAATGGCCAAAAGGCACAACAAAAAAATGTTCTATATCACTAATCTAGAGAGAGATGCAAATCAAAACGATGAGGTACCACATCATACACAGTGACTGGCACACATCACAAAGAAGAACAATCAGTGTTGCTAGGGATATGGAGAGATAGGAACTCTCATTCACTGTAGTGTGAATGCCATCTAGTCCAGCTTTAATGGAAACAATAATGAACTCCCATTTGATCCAGCTATATCACTCCTAGGGATATATTCTAGGAACACAAATATCCAGTGCAAAAATCCATTCCTCACACCTATATTCATTGCAACACTTATTACAATAGTCAGACTCTAGAAATAACCAAGATTCCCTTCAACAGATGAATGGCTAACGACACTGTGATACTTATACACAATGGAATTTTATGCAGTTATCAGGAGAGATGAAGTCATGAAGAATTTTTATACATGGATGTAAGTGGAATCTATTATGCTGAGTGAAATTAATCAGAGGGAGAGAGACACACAGAATAGGCTCACGCATCTATTGGTTTTAAGAAAAAGACATTGAAATAATTTCCATTATTGAGGACCAGAAGGACCTGCTCAAGATATGAAGCTCACCACAAAGAGTGGTGAGTGCAGTTAGAGTAAAAACTACTCTGAGAACTATCATAGCAATGCCATTGAATGAAGGATGTAGAAAGCCTGTCTCGAATATAGGCAGGACGTGGGGAGGGAAGAGATGGGGACATTGGTGATGGGAAGATTACATGGTGAAAAGGGGTATTTTTGTTTTGCCTGACACCCAACTATAATTATGTATGCGTTTAAATAAATTATTTAATAAAAAAGAAAGATAAAAAAGAAGAAAAACTGAAAATTGAGCTCCCATAGGATCCACTTATAGCACTCTTAGAATATACCCTAGAAACACAAAAACACAATACAAAAATGCTACTGCATACCTATATTCATTGAAGTTCTACTTACAATAGCCAGAGTGTAGAAACAACCCAGATGTCTGACAAGAGATGAGTGGCTAACAAAACTGAGGTACATATACACAATGGAATATTATGAAGCCATCAATAAAATGAAGTCATGAAATTTTTCTATACATGGAAGAACATGAAAACAGTTTTGATGAGATAATGAGTTAGAAGGAGAGAGATGGATTCAAAGTAGTCTCACTCATATATCATAAAAATATATTATTGTAATAATACACAAAGAAAATAGAGATGAGGGCTGGAAGAATCAGTTCTCAATATGAAACTTATGACCAAGAGTGGTCAGTTCAGTTAGAGAAATAATTACACTAACAACTATAATGACAATGATAGTGAGTGAGAGAAATAGAATGTCTGTCTTGAATATAGATTGGGGGTGGGGATGATGATAGTGGGGGACATTGGTGGTAGGAAGTTTTTACTGGTGAAGGGACTGTATTCTTTTTTATAACTGAAACTCAACAACAAACCTGTTTTTAAAAGTAGTGTTTAAGGGGGCCCGGGAGATAGTATGGAGGTAAGGCGTTTGCCTTTCATGCAAAAGGTCATCGGTTCCAATCCCGGTGCCCCATATGGTCCCCCGTGCCTGCCAGGAGCAATTTCTGAGCATGGAGCCAGGAGTAACCCTGAGCACTGCTGGGTGTGACCCAAAAACCACAAAAAAAGTAGTGTTTAAGTAAATATATTTAAAAAAAATAAAAATAGGTGCTGATAGATAACACGGAGGTAGGGAGTTTGCCTTGCATGCAGAAGGACATTGGTTCAAATTGCGGCATTCCATATGATTTCCCAAGCCTACCAGGAGTGATTTTTGAGCACAGAGCCAGGAGTAACCACTGAGTACTGCTGGGTATGACCCGAAAACAAAACACAAAAAATATAAACTAAAAATAAATGTATTAGTAATAGAATTATCTCTTTATTATTCATATTTAAACTATAAGAAAGTTACTTAATCCACAATTATATATGAAACTACATTTATTTTCACTCCCCTATCATATATTTTTATCTATGAATCTATATACTGTATTCACAACTATATTTGTCATGTTTCTCTCTTTATATATATATTTTTAGATACATGTTTTATATCTTGTGTTCATTCATGTTTTCTATAAACAACAAAACGAAGCTCTGTTTTTTATCTAAAGTTAATATGAAATAGTTTAATGTGTTTTAATTTCTTCATTGACATTATTTTTTTGTTTTTGTTTTTTGGGCCACACCCATTTAATGTTCAGGGGTTACTCCTGACTATGCGCTCAGAAATTGCCCCTGGCTTATGGGGACCATATGGGATGCTGAGGGAGTGAACTACGATCCTTCCTTGTCTAGCGCTTGCAAGGCAGACACCTTTCCTCTAGCGCCACCTCTCATTATTTTGATAAGCCATTGCTATTCCAGATGACTCTCGCTGAAACTAAATTCCTCATCCTACCTGACAACTTTTCCAACTATTTTTACTGAATGAGACTTTGATCCAAATTATGAGGCTGGAGCTATGGAACAGTGGTTGGGTTTTTGCCTTGCACATGGCTTACCCAGGACGAATCTCTGTTTGATCCCTGATGTCCCAAATGATCCCCCATGCCAGGTGCAATTTCTGAGAGCATAGCCAGGAGTAACCCCTGAACATCACCTGATGTGGCACAAAGACCAAAAACAACAACAACAACAAACCACCAAAACACCAAATTACTTACCATACACCTGTCCTGTTTTCATCATAGCATCTTTCTCTACTTCCCATGGCTCTGCTGTCATTTCTTTATATTGATTATTAGTATTTCATATTAAAAATCTGTCACAACTTAATTCCAATGTGCATATTGATTAATATGCATTATATATTGCAGTTATTATTAATAATGATACTATGAACATTCAATAAAATGTATATGTGGGTTGGGTGGAGAGATAGCACAGGGGAACAGCTTTTGCCTTGCACAAGTCTAACCCAGTTGGATTTTATCCCCAGAATCCCATATGGTCAGATGAACCTGGCAGGAGCACCCCTAAGTTACCCCAGGAGTAACCCCTGAGTGCTGCCAGGTGTGGAGAAAGTCCAAGTATTTCAAAATTTGTGATACCATTTTATATTGCTACCAGCAGCATCAGTCTTCAAGTAGTAATTGGAAACTCAGAGGAGTCTTCCTGGCAATATTTAGCCAACCAGTTCTGAGGTTACAACTTCACAGGCTTCGCAGTTCCAGGACACTGAAAGCCCCAGGACTCCTAAGCGGTGTGCTATTGCAAAGCCTATATTGAGTGACCACATGTTCTATCCCTGTTTTTTATTTTAGGGAAGGGATGGGCCACATTCGGTGACACACTCAGGAGTTACTTCTGGCACTGCATTTAGTAATCCCTCCTGGCTTATGGGAACATATGGGAGACTGGGGATCAAACCTAGGTCTGTCCTGGGTTAGCCGCATGCAAGCTGAACGCCCTACCTCTGCACTATCGCTCTGGTCACAGCTCCTTAATTGTTTAAAAATAAATTTTATTGTGATCAATTTGAATTACAAATCTTTCACAGTGATATTTGTGGTACAAAGTGGCATTGAATCAGGGATATCCAACCACCAGTGTTGTCCTCCCTCCACCCCAGTTCCCAGCTCCCCCATTTTTTAATAGTAGTTTTCTGTCTACTTTCAATTTTCTTTTGCAATAAGCCTTGATATGTTTGTATATTTTTTGTTTGAATTTTGTCTGCTATTGAATGCCTGTATGTAAATTTCTGTTTGATTTAGTGAATTTACATTCCTTATTTTTGATAACTTAATATTGTTCCACAGGCTTATTCTTTAAGCCCTTTTTCTTCCCTGAACACATTACTTTGCTTGCAAAACTTTCTTGTACAAGTATTCCACTATTTTCTGTTCTTACATATTTCTTTAAATGTTCCATTTAATAAAACATCTCTAATTCATGGGGCCTAGTGATAGCACAGCAGTAGGACATTTTCCTTGCAGCTGACTCAGATGAGCCAGGACAGATGTGGGTTCGATACCTGGTGTCCCATATGGCCCCCCATGCCAGGAGTGATTTCTGAGCGTAGTGCCAGGAGTAATCCCTTAGCATCACTAGGTGTGACCCCAAAACCAAAAAACCCTCTCACAATTCAGTAAAAAGAACAAAAGAAAAGAAAAACATTGTTCCACAAGTCACCTGACCACTGATTTTTTAATTAATTAATTAATTAATTTTTAGTACTCAGTTCCTCCTAACCTACTCACCATTCAAACCATATATATACACCCTTATAGTTTAGTCTGGATTAATATAAATTATCTCTCTGTAGTTTTGAACATCTGGTCTTCTGAAATGTTTTCATAATTATACTACCAGGAGAGGATAAAGAAAGCATTATAAATATATATACATATACATGTATATATATATTCAAGTTTAAATGCATCTTTTGGTTATTTCCTATTTTTCAAATTTATAGTTTGTTTTTGTTTTCCTGTAACCCTTTGGACTAATAAAATAAAATGTCTTTCTTCAATATCATCATCATGTCTATGTTTAATACCTGCTTTAATTGATTTTTTTAAACAGTTGACCTTTTATATTTCTTTTCAGTATCTTTTTTGTTTCTTCGTTTCTGGAGGTTGTTTTTTTATAGTTTAATTTTGGTTGTTATTTTCAGGCCACAAGCAGTGATACTCACTTGGCTCTGTACACAGGGATCACTTTAGGTTGTTTTGGGGAATCTATGGGTTTAAATTGAAGTAAGACCAGTTAGCCACATGTAAGGCAAATGCCTTATTCACTGAACTTTTGGTGTTGCTCTTCAGCAGACATCTTCCCCTTATTTTTGTGAATTTTTGTGACAGTGAATTCTTTTGACTATCTTCTAAGAGTTATTAGTCATGAACTTTATTGCTACAGAATTGTCATATTATTTGAAGCATTTTAAACAATCTGTTTAACTCTATTAATAAGGTTTGAATTTGATATCTTAAGACAAGATAATTTGTTTATTTCTATTAATAAGATATAATAAATAATGTAATTATCTCTATTAATAAGTCATGAATAAATACCCCAAGAGAGAAAGAAAAAGAAGAAATGTGATATGAATTTTTAGGGCTAAAGAGTTATCTAACACTGTGTGATATCTGGCAATGATTCCATTCACTGCACTCTATTTATGCTTTGCAAAACCTTTTGAAATTCCACCCATTTCTTATTGATGTGATATTTGGCAATGATAGAAATGGATTCCTGTTGAGACTTCTGGAACTTGCTCACTGTGATGATTTTGCCCTCTGTGAAATTCTGTCTTAGAATGTAGATGAATGTTGCACTGGTGAAGGGAGTATTCTATTTATGACTAAAACCCAAATATAATCATGCTTGTAATCATGATGTTTAGAGATGTTTTTAAAAAAATGTAGGTGAACATTTCTGTACTCTGTTTCCCATCTTTGTATGCCATGCATCTACTTTCAGAGTCTTCACTTTGGGAGTCTTTACCAATATATGAAATCAGAAACAGAATTCATACCAGTATCTGCCATATATGTTTCACTTCTCATACTCGACATTTCTGTGCTGCCTGATGCCCAATGTCTGAAAACAGGTGTCTCATATATGTTCTCTTGGCATCTACCTGTGATATTTATGATGTGCTAAATTTTGCATCCTCAGAAAATGCATGCACACTTTTAGTAACTTAGTCTTATTTAGAAAAATCTTTTAACAAAAATTTTAACTATTTTTTAGAAAAAACATTTTAACAAGAGACTTAAGGTAAAATTTAGACATATTGTGGACCCTTGTCCAATGTAACTACTTTTCTAAGAATTAAAATTTAGGACACAGCAGTACACACACCAAGGGAAAATCGTGTGAGGGTAGAATAGAAAAAAATAGTTTCTTACCAATGGAAGAGGCTTCAAAAGGAATCCCTGCCTACCCGTTATCTTGAACTTCTCACCTTGGAAACTGAAGAAAAGCATTTCTGATGTTCTTACATATGACTCTGTGGTATTTCATGGATGTAGCCCTAGAGAACTAACTCAGAAGGTCAGTCAGAATCTCAATAACCCTTAGTCAACACCATGCCCTTATTAATATTATAAGCTGTCAAATGTAATTTAAATTGTATTTAAAAATCAAATGTACTGCATAGCACCTACATGCAATTTAGAGGAGATATTTAAGGAAATACAAGTGTTATAATAATTGAATTGTAACAAGGATCTTGTTCAATCTTCTCTATTGAAATGATCTCAAATATCTGATTTTATTATGCAATATAAACTTGCTTCACCAAATTACTAAGAGAACACCAAATGACCTTCCTTTCTCTAGTGCTGAACTCTTTCACTAAATGTGCATACTTCAATGAATGCTTTTCTTAGAAAGAATAATAATTGATCACATTATACTTATCTGCTTGTTGCTAAGGCCCTCAGAGTTCTATTTTTTAAATATTAAAGCATATAACATTGGGCATTTTTATACTAAGAGGGTATAGGTCAGATGAGATGTTTAGTTCGCCATGGTCGAATGATTAGTAAGAGAAGTAAGATTCTTACTAATTAGCTTCTTGCTATGGTGGATTCTTTGTTCTGTAGACTTCATATTAACTAGTATAATAGTGTGACTTTGGATAAGACTATTGTTCTCCCAATAAAAGTGTGTGTACAGAGAAGTTGTTTTTTTGTTTGTTTGTTTAATGCCAGATTGATTAAAAATGTATTAAAATATTCTCTACATGTTTATAAATTAACTAAGTTTCTTTTTCAAGAACCTTGCATATTCAACAATTGCATTTGGTAATGCACATGAAAAGACAGTTGAATATTGCACAGATAAAATACACAGATGTGTTCACTGTTGCTCTTCAGTTATATGTGAATTATTATTAGGTACAGCCTTTGTACAGGAGTTGAATTGTGAAAGAGTAATTCATTAAAATAAATTAACTCTCATTTTCTATTCACAATTTGACACTAATAAAATTCCGAATTACCTGGCTGTTAGTGAGATATATTGAATGGATGCTTTGCTTTGGAAATCTATGAGCTCAATCTGAATCAGATATGGTCTTTGTTTAACAGATGGACACACTCTTTCATAACATTATTCCTTTCTCAGAATACTCGTTGAGGGCTGTCATCTCAAGTCTTCTTTGAATCTCTGAAGAATTTATGGAACAAACTTTGCATTTATCATACTTTGCCAGGAGTGAAGTGGATTGCAAAAGAATTTAACTAATGGTGTTTTTAAGGGAGAAGATAATGTCATAA
This sequence comes from Crocidura indochinensis, assembly GCA_004027635.1. Classification (NCBI taxonomy): domain Eukaryota; kingdom Metazoa; phylum Chordata; class Mammalia; order Eulipotyphla; family Soricidae; genus Crocidura; species Crocidura indochinensis. Next base: position 26,484 of record PVKC010007759.1, read on the forward strand.
CCAACTTAAACTTCTTTTTTGGTTGACTGAGGAATACCAAACTCACATTCAGTGGACAAAGAGTCTAATTATAGTTATTATAGTTATCATGAGCACAATTCTCAATTGTCCCCAAATCATATAAGCAAAGTCAGTTAATCTGAATTTTATAAATAAATTTATATAGTTGTGGATATATAAATTATATATAGCACTGGATTATATTATACATTTTCACAAAGTACAAAACCTAGTTAGCAGTGTGCAAAAACACAAACTTTTAAAACCAAACCCAATCACTGGTTAAATATAACATTCTTCTATTATGGTAAACATTTTTTGATGTTTGATACTAGAAGTCAATTCTAGGAATAGATATAAGAATATTTATTTTGTATCGTCCAGAAAAGAATAACAGATGTTTCTTCAAGAAGGAATAGACATTTTTAATTTACTTGTAAAAGTTTTTACACATTCTTGTTACTTATGTTTTATCATTTTTAACACATTTACTGGAGTTCCCATTTCTGTACGTATCGTTTGATACAATTAGAAACATTTGTTTTATTTTATTTGAAAATGTTGTGGCTGTTTGCATTCTGACTTGCATTTGTGGGATCTTCTCAGCTCTGTGCTGCTGATTCTCTGGGCAGTGCTTGGAGGAACATGCAGTGCCAGGAATCAAAATGAGGCTGGCATCAGGAAAGCAGGGCCACGTCTTAAACTTTGTACTATATCTTGTGCCCTAATTTAAAATTTTAATGTAAGCAACTTTAATAAATTTTATTTTATAACTATCTCTACTTACATGAAGATGTTTCTTTGTTTTCTCTCTTTCTTTTTATTTATTTATGTTTTTGTTTGTTTGGGGGTTTGGGGCCACACCGGTAACGCCCAAGGCTTGCTCCTGGTTATAAACTCAACAATCTATCCTGGCTTGGGGACCGTATGGGACACCGGGGATCAAACCCAGGTCCGTCCTGGATCAGCCACGAGGAAACCAACGCCCTACTGTTGCTCAATCACTCCGGCCCCAACATGCAGATATATTTTTTTTTTTTTGGTTTTTGGGCCACATCTGGCGACGCTCAGGGGTTACTCCTGGCCATTTGCTCAGAAGTCGCACCTGGCAGGCACGGGGTACCATATGGGGAACCGGGGGATCGAACCGCGGTCCGTCCTAGGTTAGCGCAGGCACCTTATCTCCAGCACCACCGCCCGGCCCCACAGATATTTCTTAAACCGAGTAAGTTAAGCCATACAATGCATTCTAGAATCTTAGTTACTATTTACACTGAAAGTTATAAAATTGGGGATTTTGGGGTCTGAGCGATGACCCTGAGGGTCATCAGGTGTGACTCACAAGCAAAAAATAAAAACCAAAACACCAAAACAAACAAAAAATCGGGAATTTAGAAATGTGGTAGAGTTGCTATTTGCATCGTGCTGTGATATGTCAATGTATTTTTACTATTTATCATAAAAATGTTAATTTTTCCCTGTGGCCTGAGCATTATGTTTTTCATGAGCTAAATTATTTTATATATGTAGATTAAATTATGCTCTCTTGATGCACTTCATTAAAAACAAACTAATTTTGCTCTTTTAGACTTATACTACATTTCATTTATTTTTTATATAATCTTGTATTATTTTATATCATGGATCAAATAGTGTGCCTTCCCATTGCTTTTATAATATGAAGTTTAAGTTACTTATTTAAGTTGTATTTAGAAGAAGTGCATATAAATATTATTTTGCTATTTTGAGCAGCACACCGGCAGTGCTAAGCACTTTTTTCTAACTTTGTTTTTGGGGTTTCTCCTGAAGATATTCAGGGGACTATATGAAAAGCTGAACTTTGGGACTGAACATTGGTTTATGTCTATGAGGAAAATGCCTTATCCTTTGGACTACCCCTCTGAATCCTCAGTTCTTTGTTTCTTTTAACCATTTTAATGGGTATAAGGATTTACTACCATGTTAATTATACTTTTTATACATACATCATTTTAATACCAGACCCATTCTTAGAGAACTTGTTTCCTACTACCAGTGTCACAGGATCTGTCAGAACGCACTACCCATATGAACTGTTCAATAGACAAAATCTTCATTTTCAATAAACTTTGAACATTTGCTATCATCATGCCATGATTATTTTTAATCCTATATATGGTAAATATCTTTTTTTTTTTTTTTTTGGTTTTTCGGGCCATACCCATTTGATGCTCAGGGGTTACTCCTGGCTAAATGCTAAGAAATTGCTCCTGGCCATTTCTTTTCCCCATTTTTTGATGGGATTAGATGTTTTTTCCTTGTATAGTTCTGACAGTGCCCTGTATATTTTGGATATTAATCCTTTATCTGATGGGTGTTGAGTAAATAGCTTCTCCCACTTGGTGGGTGACTCTTGTATCCTAGGCACTATTTCTTTTGAGGTGCAAAAACTTCTCAATCTAATGTAATCCCATCTGTTGATCTCTGCTTCCACTTGATTGGAAAGAGTAGTTTCCTCCTTGAAGATGCCCTTTATCTCGATGTCATGAATTGTTTTACCAACATGTTGTTCTAAATACCTTATAGTTTCAGGTCTGATA
>PVKC010007760.1:0-29079 GCA_004027635.1 Crocidura indochinensis
CTAACAAAGCAAGCACCAAATTCTTAGTTCACTGAAAACTTTTCATATTGTTTTCCATTAGAGTTAGACCTGGTAGCATTACCAGTATCAGTGGATAAGAGTTTCTTTCTCACCATATTCCCACCATACCAATCTGTTCTCATTATTTTTATATAAGTCATCCTGACTGGTTAAGATGATATATCGTTGTTCTCTTATTTAGAGTTTCCTAACTATAAGTGATGAGGAGCTCTTTTTCTTGTGCCTGTTGGTAATCTGTTGGTCTTTCACAGGAAGTATCTGTTCATTTCCTCTCCCCATTTTTGATGTGCTTATGTTTTGTGGGATTACCTGTGTGAATACTTTATATATTCTAGATTTCAAACTTTGAACTGAAGTACTGAATGAAAATATTTTATCAGTTTTTTGTTTTCTTATTTTAGATCACTTTATTTTTTTACCATACAGAATCTGTTTAGTTTTATGTTGTTCTTTTATTCAAATTTGATTCTATAGTCTCTGTCATTGGCATTCTATTGATGAAAACTCCATTGAAGTCTAACTCTTATGCTTCACAGGCTGAGGAACCCTGTATCTCTCAGGCCAGGAGACTTCAATATCTAATCTCCACAATTTTTACCTTGCCTATGCAAAAAAATAGCACAAATAAAATTGTTTCTTTATTCTTTTGGTAAACGTTGTTGCTTGTGTTTTTGTTTTATTTGTTTTTGTTTTCACATTCTCCTTCCTTTGCTCTTTTTTCTTTTTTTTTTTACTTGTGCTTGGGTTTGTCTTTATTTCAGGACCATGGTTAGTCTTTGGTTGTTGTCAGTATTGCTGTGGTGTTTTTCAAGGTTTTTGCTTGTTTGTTGTTTTGTTATATTATGAATTTGTTTTTTCTTGTATTATTTTTATGTTTTCCTTCCTTTTTCCTTTCTTTTATTAAACTGAGATTTATATTCTCTAGAAGGACCCCTCCCTTTTTTTGCTTGTTTCAATTTTTGCCTTCCACTTTTTCTTTTCTTTTATCTTTTTTTCTCTCTTACCTTCAAACAGAAACAAATAACTTGAACCATCTTGTTCTGCCTCACAAATTGAGGGTGGAATAATGGAGGGCACCAAGACCAAACAGTGATATGAACATTGAGTAGAAAAAAGGGATCAGACTTGAACACCAATTCCAAAGCCAATTACAACAGAAACGATACCCAATCTACAACTAGCAAGACACAGAAGGAACCACTTATACTAGCAGCCCAGGAGGCAAAGGAGGGTCAATATGGAATGCATGCTGGTAACAGGGGTGGAGGGAGGGCAACATTGGTATAGGAATGCCCTGATTCAATATCACTGAAATACTATGTACCTGAAATACCACTGTGAATGACTTATTTTGGTCAAAATAAAAAATGTTAATATAAAAACTAAGAAAAACACAGACAAGTGGTCAGCATTAATAATGACTCAATGAAACCCATTGTTTTGACCTTCTTCTAAACCTTTCAGTTTTTAGAACAGAAGTTGTTCTTTGGAATAGACTATCAGTGATACTCAATTGCCACTGCAGATTTGTTGATACACTGCTAACAAATTTAGTGCTTAAGTCCTTTTCCCTATTCTTCATAGCAGTTCACAGCATCTTTTCATTCATCCTGAATTATTATGACAACATTTTATGTTTTAAGACTTGAGAGTTGTTCCTCAATGAAGAGTTTTTGGGGGAGGTTATGCTTATTTAGTCGTTCAGAACTGTATTTTGGCTTTATACACATCCTAGAATAATGTATTATAGTAGAAACTTTGTTACAGAAAATAGATTGCCCATAACACTGTGATTTTCTTTCAACCTGGTGAAATAGAGCCACAATAGCTCAAAATTTGCCAAACAAAACTTACAAGTTCATTGGTATAACTAGATAGTATTGTATATAGTAGTCATTCTAGTATTTACTTATCATCAAATATTCTATTGCCTGTATACGTATATCCTTAAACTTATTGGTTCAAAGAGGATCCATGTACTAAACTGTGGGTATCCCCTCCCACAACTTCTTATTTATTTACCTCACCTGCATGATCAGAACTGCCCACACCTGAAATGGGCGGGTAAAGGAGGCTGACTTGGGGGAAGAGATGGATTAATAATGAGAGTTAGAGGAAGAAGTGAGAATCAACAGCGAGATTCCACAGAGAGATTTAGTTTCAGCAATTCAGCAACAAATCCAGCAGCAGTTGCATCAGCAAAGGGAATTAGTCAGCCTGGAAGCCAGTTTGGAAACCTGGAAAAAACAGCTGAAAGGGAGATAGAGGTGAAGAGAGACAGAGGAGTAGAGAAGTAGCTGGAAGGAAAAGGCTTAGTATAGAGGAATTAAGGACATGTATATGGCGATAGAGACTGTGAAATAATGCTGGCTGGTTCCTGGAACTTTATCTGACTGCTTTGTGAATCTCTCTATTACCCTGCAACCTTCAGATCTGCCAGGCTATGGGGATGCAGGCACTGGTCGAGCCCAGAAAGGCCTTACCATTCCCACACCAACTCTAGGATTTTTTAATTAAGATACTAAAACAACACTAAACAAAATTTCAAAATCTAAGTATGTACTTTCTTTCTGTGATCATATTTTCTGACTTTTTCACTACTTAATATATGTATCTTCTCTGACAACACCATATTAGTACTAAAATTAATTATTTGTGGAATGATGGGAAGTGCTATATTTGTGTATTACGATAAAGTCTCTCATTAAAGTGGTAGAATTCTGTCCATTAAATGTTATCTTCTGCATTTTTATGACCTTTGTAATATTTAGAACTGTATGAAACACCTCTAAAGCATCCCAGTTCTAATATATGCAAGTGAATATCAATATTTCTGTAGGTAAAAAATTTACTTTTGTTATTATTTTATATAATAAATAAATAAGCTCAGTTTATTATTTGTAATATGTGTGAAAGTTGCCTAATGTCCTGTATTTACATTTTAATGTAAATAATTCTTTTTGCCTATTATTACTATTAGAGTTTTGATGTATAGTGTAATCTCCTGGACTTAATCTCAGTTATTTGAAAAGATTCACCTTACTGCCACTGAAGTTTAAGTTTCCTAAGTTTCTATTGAACTCCTAGACAAAAGTATCAATCAAAATATTAAAAAATGGCAACTTGATCAAAAACAATCTTGCTCAGAATGGTTTAGAATCCTTAGATCAAGGAAATTATTTGTTTTCCACTACCAGAAATGGGTATTGACCAATTTTTTAAGGGTTGCTTGAAACAACATGTGCCATCATGCATGGCAATAATATTATTTGGTGGTTAGTTATATTACCTAGCTGAATTTAAGACTTCAAGAAAAATGTCTCCATAATTATAGCAGCTATGAATTTACTCCAAGGAGTGTTCCCTTGACACCCAGATAAGTTAGTGACAGCAACAACTTGCTTGCAGGGCAGGATGTTCCACATCTGATGGTGAGGTGAAACTAGAGGATGCTCCACATCCTGACTTTGATGAAAACGCAGAAACCAGAATCTTTAACTACAGAAACCAGACAACAACAACAACAACAACAGCTAATGTGTGAAAAAGTTTCACCACAGAAAATGACTCAGGGGTTGGACAACCTACAATGCCTGGAGTCCAGAGTCGGTCTTATGCCAGAGAACTTCAGGGATAAGGTCTCTTTGTATTTAGGACAAGCCTTTTTTTTTTCCATTTTACCCATATTTTGCTGGGCCTATGCAAAGAATAACACTTGTCACGCTTACACCATTATTGCTGTATTATTATTATCATTATTATTATTATTATTATTATTATTATTATTATTATTATTATTGTTGTTTGTTGGGCCAAACCTGGCAGTGTTTAGGGGTTACTCCTGGCTGTCTGCTCAGAAATGACTCCTGGCAGGCACGGTGGACCATATGGGACACCAGGATTTGAACCAACCACCTTTGGTCCTGGATCAGCTGCTTGTAAGGCTGCTTGCTATCTCTCCGGGCCCTATTAATCTGTATTTTTTAACGTTTATCATTAAAAAAATAAAAACTTACTAAACTTTCTGCTGGTGCTTCATTGAATTCAATGTGAATAAATAATTTTCAAAAATGCTCTCCTTTCTCTTCCATCCCTTTAGTTTTCCTTTCAAATTTCTACTTTTTAAAAAATTGTTGCTTTTGGTCTTCCTAAAGTGTATTATCAGTTATGTCAACTATGTAATGCATTTTCTTTAAATAAATTAAATTTAAAAAAGAGGGTTTATAAAGTGGTAGACAAGGGGTAGGAAGGAGGAATATAATATATATTATATATCATATAATATTATATAATATAATAGGGACTATATACACTATAGGCATTATAGATTATAAACAATATTGATTAGACAAGCATAGTGAAATTCATCACATACACATACATATAAACAGACAGTGGAGTTCTATTCATAGGTTACAGTTGAGGTATTGACCCTTGTGGAATGGGTATGTGTCAAAGTTTTCCAGTATCGAGACCATTCATCAATGGTGGCATAAACTTTTCTAGATAAAAGCTTCCAAGATTAGATTGTGCCTTAGAACAATCATAATTTTCTATTTAAGGGTACTTAGAAACATGTTAGTGAGCTCTGTAAGAGGAGTCTACCCCATTGCATAGAATTTGCCATATTTTGAGCATCCAGATTCCTTTCCTGGAAGCTAACTGATGATATGGACTTTGTAGTCTAATAGTAAGCTAGCTTGGTTTAAAAACAAAAGAAAAAACATATTGTAAAAATATAGCCAATTTGCACCCAGAAGACTCCACATGCCAGGACTTCTGGGTGTCTTCCACTGGTATGTTGGGGGCTCTGGGCAGGACAGCTAGCCATAGGCCTCCTGGGCTGACCACTTAGTCCAGGGGACTGAGATCCCCCACACCAGGCCGGTCTTCAAGGCCACGCCTGGTTAATCGGGCCCTGGGGGGGAGTGTGAAGGGGAGACTTTCCTCCCCTCTGCATACTGGACCCCATTCAGGAGTTCTTTTCTTACTAGTATTCATTTTCAAAAGTGCACAGGCGCAAATGTGCCCACACAACATATATACTTTTTAACAACACCCAAAAATATTCTTAACTCTCGACTGTTTCTAGAAAAAAATGGAATTCCTATATTTGGAGGATAATATTCAAATAGGTCTCTAAAATCAGTGTATATGTAGACGTGACTTCCTATACAGTGGTCTTCTCTGACTGCCAAGCCTAATCCATAAACAATTCATCTATACAATATATTTGACCCCTCTGATATATTTCTCCTCCTTCACACGAGCCCCTTCTTCTCCCTCATCTCCCAATCTGGATTCGTTATTTTCCCCTAAATTATCCTTCTTTACTCTCAGTTCTTAAATTTGTTAGGCACCAAGACCGACCTCTTGCCCCAACAGATTCTGCCATTTCACACACACCTACAAAGCTCATTATTACTCCTTAACTCTCTCACCCCCAACCATCAGTACCCCACATTTACCCTTCTTAACTTCAGTACTACACAGTTCTAATCACAGACCAAAGTCATGCATTGGATTTAACAACCCCCAACTATTTCAAAAGACATAAATGGACATATATGTCTTTTGAATATTTTATGTGTATTTTCTTTAACAGCTATAACTCTTTCTAAATATTATTTTAGTCATGACGATTCTACCCACGTTTTATCTTGTCTTCTCTTTCTGAGCTGTTCAATAGAATTTTGGTGGAAGAGACCCTCATTCTAATGCTTATGATTGAACCATGTTATGGGGATTGTTCGACTTGTTCTTATGGCCTCCATATGTGCAGATAACACGATGTGGCATTGTGCCTTGTTTGCATAGGCACATTAAAATGGGCAAATACTATACATACAAATAAGTTCTTATCTAATAGAGGTTGGAACACACAAATCTCGTAGTGCAATGGAACCTTACACCGTGAACATCGATATAATGACCTGACACAGGCCTCAGAAGTATGGGCGTACTCCATTCACCCCTGAACCAGGCAAGCTACCTACAAAACATCCAAGGTTTTTTATAACAACACCTGGAAGCAATCCTTCATTCATCCCTGAACCAGGCAAGCTATCTACGAAACATCCAAGTTTTTTTATAACAACACCTGGAAGCAATCCTCTACCAGGGAAGACCCTACCATGACTCTGACATCGACCTGCTCAAAAGAGACTTCTCTTAACACTAAGAAGACTTGACAACAACTATGACCTGATCTACAGAACAGGGTTCTCTGCATTGCCCTTTAATTTGAAATGAAATGAGAGGACGCTTTGCACTATCCTGACTGCAATATTGGATATGTAGATTCCAGAATCTTTAATACAGAAACATGATACCAACAACAGAGACTGTGTGAACAATAAAATTGTATCAGCAACAAAAAACTGGGTTGGACAAACTAGTTTGCCTGGAGTCTAGAGTTGGTCTTATGTCAGGAAACTTCGGGGTAGGGTCTTCCTGTATTTAGGCCAAGGCTTTTCCTTTCCATGTCTCTCATATTTTGGTGGGCCTATGCAAACAATAATTGCCACTCTAACACCATTAGAGTGGTCCTATGACTCTAATCCTTAAGAAAAATAACTCTCTTAAACTTTTGAGGTTGACTTAAACTAATAGGCATGTGCATGGAAATGTAAAAAAGTACTTTTCCTTCAATGTTTAAGGAGTTACATAAGTCTTAGTTCTTTAGATTGTTTTGTGTGATGCTAAGAAATATTATGTACTACAATCTGTGGACTAGAGGGACAAAGTAATTGTACATGGGTTCTGTTTTATTTTTCTTAATGTTCTTTGGCTGAAAGTTCAAAGTTAAGATATCAGCAATGGAACTACTGAGAATTCTGTTTATGGGTGATAGTCCTTCCACTGTTGCTTTACATTGTCCTTGTTCTTTGCATCTTTGTTCTCATAATTAAAAACTAAAAAATTAATAAAAATATAGCCAATAAATGGGACCTGTAACAAAAGTCTAAGGTGTGCAGTTGCCTATTTCAATAGTTTCTGCAGACATAAGCATTTATCATGCTAGGAGGTATAATAAAATAGAAGATGGATAATTAGTAGTATTTTCTCAAGGCATTACCATGAAGACTGTATTTGGATTCTGTTATGATAAAACACTAAAATGCAAACATGGCAACCAACCTATATCTTCAAGAAACCCTATGGAGAAGAAAAGTTAAAGAGTTATTATAGACATAATTAATTAAGACATAGGGACATCCTGTTAGTGAGTTTTGGCATCAGAACAAATACTGCATGTGTTTCTGTGAATAAGAGTATTAGAACATTATTAGCGGTCTCTATGGTGGGCAATTGATAGAACACCTTTCAGTCTAAATAGATGTATCTTTTGATGCAGATGTCTTTGAAATATGTTTTTTCTCTTCCACTGCGTTTGTTTCCTTCTCCTCTCACCTATGGTGATCAAGATATCTACTTATAGGCCATTATATTTATTCAGGTGTTCTATATATAACATATAAGTGATTTCATTCTGCATTTATCCTTCTTATGGCTTACCTTGCGTAACATGATAAGAAAATGATATAGTATATAAGAAATACTTTCTAGATACATTCATGTTTCTACAAATTACAGGATGGTATCATTTCTACTGTATGGAGTATTTCGTTATGTATATGTACCAAATCTTCATGAGTCACTCCATCTGTTTATGTGCATCTAAGATGATTTCAATTTTTAGCTATTGTATTGAGTGTTGCAATAAAAAGTGGTGTGCATACATCCTTTTGGATTAAAGTTTTTCTACCCTTTAGGGCAGAGAGGAATTGCCAAGTCATATGATAGCTCAATTATCATCTCAAGTTTACTGAGAGCTCTCCAAATTGTGCTCCATAGGAGTTAGACCAGGCAGCATTCGCACCAGCAGTGAAGAAGAGTTCTTTTTCACCACATCCTTGACAACATAGTTTTTTCACATTATTTTTGATATGTGCTATCTTCACTGGTGGAAAGTCATATCTCAGTGTTGTCTTGATTTGGATTTTTTAATGATAAGTGATGAAGAAAAATTTTCGATGTGTCTGTTGGCCATATGTTGCTCTTCCTCAGAGAAGTATTTGTTCATTTCTTCATCCATATCTGTTTTTTTAGGAACTGTGGAGTTAACATTTGTGAACACTTTGTATATCCTAGATATTAAACCTTTATCTGATCTGTTGAGTGCAAAAATGTTTTCCCAGTTAGCTGTCTCTAGTTTTAGCCCATATTTCTTTTGGAATTCAAAAACATTTTATTTTCATGTAGTCTCATTTATTTAGGTTTGATGATAAAGTTCTTGATATTGGCATCACATCAACGAAGCCTTTTTTGAAGTTTATGTATTTGAGTGTTCTACCTATGTTTTCCTCTGTGAACTATATGGATTTGCCTCTGATCTCAAGGTCCTTATTTTTTAGGTTTTTGGATCACACCTGGAAGGCTCTTACAGGTTATTCATAGTTTTGCACTCAGAAAATTCTACTGGCAGGCTCATGGGATCATATAGGATGCCGGGAATTGAACTGGAATCCACTGTGTTGGCCATATGCAAGGCAAATGTCCTACTGCTATACAGATATCAAGGTCCTTAATACTTGAATTGAGTTTTGTGTAAGGAGTGAGATATGGATCGATCTTTAATTCATTACACGCGGTTATACAATTGTCCCAACACTATTTATTAAATTGTTTTTGTTCCATTTCAAATTCTTGGCTTTTTTGTCAAAAATCTTTGACCACATATACTCGTAGAGAAGTAACTGGATATTCTGTTCTCACACAATGGTCTAAAATTCTAAAATTGTTACAATACCATACTGTACTTTATCACTATGGCTTTTTTTTTCTTTTTTCTTTTTTTTTTTTTTTTTTGTCCCCAATTTCCAATACAGACCAGGCAAGGGTCTGGGTTGAGGTGTATATAGGGTGCGTTTACTGTACCTCCTATTTCTATACAGTCCGTGTGAAGAACACAGCCTGTGGTAAGAATTGGGAGGCCATCACTATGGCTTTTTAGTACAGATTCAGGTTAAGTATAGAGATGCCTCCACTTTTTTTGTTTTTTGTTTGTTGTTGTTGTTTTGTTTGTTTTTTAATGGAGTCAGCTATCCTCTGTCTCTCATGATTCCACACAAACTTTATAACTGGTGGTTCTACGTATTTGAAGACTAATGTGTGAATATGAAAATTGATTGCATTGAATTTATCTAGTAGTTTGGGAAAGATGGTAATTTTGATTATATTCTTATAGCCCATGAGCATGGGATGTTCTAATTTAATGGTTCTCTTCAATTTCTTTCTGAATGTTTTGAAGTTCTCCTGGTATATGTCTCTGACTTTTTCTATTAGGCTAATTTGTTGGTACTTGATAGTTGTGTACATTATTATAAAAGCAATAAGCTCTTTTTAAATGACTTTTATTGTGACCAAAGTGAATTGCAAATATTTCACAGTAATATTTAAGGTACATAGGGACAATGAGTCAGGGGCATTACCACCACCAGTATTGTCCTCCCTCCACCCCTGTTCCCAACATGCATTCCATATCTCCTTCCTTTGCACCCCCGGACTGCTAGTATAATTGGTCCTCTCTGTGTGTAGTTTGTTGTAGATTGAATAAACTCTTTATCTCTTCTTCCTCTGAGTTCCATTAGAATAAAAGAATGCCACTGACTTTTGTGTGTTGACATTATAACCTGCCACATTATTATATTTGTTTATAGTTTCTAGGAGATTTTCCGTGGACTCTTTAGGGTTTTTGACATATATCATCATATCATCTAAAAATAATGATAGTTTGACTTCCTCTTTTCTTATTTTAATTCCTTTGGTTTCCTTCTCCTATATGATTGCTATTGCTTGGACTTCTAATACTATATTAAATAAGAGTGGAGAAAGTGAACAGCCTTGCCTAGTGTTTAATTTTATTGGAAATGCGTTCAGTTTTTCACCATTAAGCTGAATGCTGACTTTGGGCTTCTTATAGATGGCTGTTATTATCTTGATGAATGTTCCTTCCACTCCTATTTTGGTGAGAGTTTTCATCATGAATGGGTGCTGGATTTTGTCAAATGCTTTTTCTTTCATTGAAATTGTATATGGTGTTGATTGGTTTGTGTGTTGAACCGTCTTGCATTCCTGGGATGAAACTCACTTGGTCATCATAAATAATCTTTTTGATGTGTTGTAGGATTCCGTTTGATAAAAATTCGTTAATAATTTTTGCACCCATGTTTATTAGTGAGCCTGTAGTTTTCTTTTTGGTGGTAGCTTTATCAGCTTTGAAAATGAATGTGATATTAACTTCATATACATAGATAGAAAGAAACACATCTTCTCAATATTTGGGAAGAGTCTGAAAATCAATGGTAGTAGCTCTTCTCTGAAAGTTTGATATAATTCACCTGTAAACCCACCTGGTCCTGGATTCTAAGTTTTGGGGAGTTTCTTGATCGCTGTTTTTATTTCCTAAATAATTATTGACCTGTTTAGGCTTTTTACTTCCTCCTTATTAAGTATTGGGAGGTGATATTTAACAGGACTCTGTACATTTCTAGATTCTCTAGCTTACCTGGGTAAAATTGTTCACAATAGGAACTTAAGATGTTTTGAAATTCTTGGGTTCTGTTGAAATCTCTACCCTGTTACTTCTGATTCAATTTATCTGGGTATTTTCCCTTTTTACCTTATAAGTCTTGCCAGTGGTTTGTCTATCTTCTTGATTCTTTCAAGAAGCTAGCTCCTGTTCTCATTAATTTTTGTATGATTTTCTTTGTTTCTACATTATTGATTTCTGTTCTGGTTTTTATTATTTCTTTCCCTGTGTTTAGATTCCTCTGCCTTTGGTTTTCCAGAAATTTAAGGTATCCCTTTAGGTTGTTGATTTTTTTTCTTTTTCTTCTTTCCAAACATAGGCCTGTATTGCTATGAGTTCTCACCTAATTACTGCTTTTGTTGTGTTCCATAGATTTTGGCCATTTGTTTCTTCATTGTTGTTTTTCTTTGTGAATCCTTTTATTTTTGCCTTATTTGCTCTTTTATCCAGCTGATGTTGATTAGCATGCTATTTAGTCTCCAGCAGTTAGATTTTCTCCAATCTTCTTTTTACAATATACCTTTATTTCTGTGTCTTTCTTGTCTGATAGGTGCTTGGTATAATTTTTATATTTGTGACACTCTGTAGGTGAGTATTTTGTCCTAAAACATGGTCTATCCTAGAGAAGGTTCCACGTGCACCTGAGAAGAATGTGATTTCATCTTTTTTGGGCATAGAAGGCTCTGTATAGATCCATTAGTTCTAGATCTTCTAATTTCTCATTTAGTGCTCTATATCTTTGCTAGTGCTCTACTTATTGGATCTGTCTAGAGCTGATAATGGCATGTTGAAATCTCCCACTATTAATACATTTTCTCCCATTTGTATGTCTAGTCTTATATATTTTGCTGGTTTTGCATGTGGTGCATAAATATTTATCAGTGTTACTACTTTTTGGTCTACTATACTTCTGATCAATAAGTAGTGTCCATCTTTGACTCTGAGTACTTTTTGAGGTTGAATGCAGTTTGATCTGATATGACTGTCCCAAACTATTTTTTCCCAGCAGCTTATCTAATTGTTTTCCATCCTTTACTCCAAGTATGTGTCTATCCTGAACTTGTAACTGTGTTTTCTGCAGGCAGCATATATCTGGGTTTTGTTTCCTGATCCAACATTCTGTACTGTGCCTACTGATTGGAGAGTTTAGTCCTTCTACATTTAAGGAATTTATTGATAAAGAGGGTATCTGTGCCATTAGATTATGTAGGGTTGTTATTGCAATTGGTGAGTTGATTTGTATAAATTATCTGAGTAATTAATGTAGCATCAGTTTGGTTAGTACAAATATTGCAAGTTCCTTTTTTGTCTAATAGTATTTTAGCCCTCCATTCCATGTATATGATAATTTTGCTGGGCAGTGAACTCTAGATAAAAGTTTCACTCAAATATTTGAATATATCAATCCATTCTTTTTGTTTATTTATTTATTTTGAGCAAAGTGGGTTACATATCTTTCACAGCAATATTTTAAGTACATATTAATATTGAATCAGGGGAATTCCCATCACCAAAATTTTCCTCCCCTCACCTCTAATTTTTGCATGTAAAGAAAACTCTTGTTGACAATAATATTTTAGCTACATGATAACTTAATATCAGGGGGATTCCCTTTACCGAATTGTTCTCCCTACACCTCCGTTCCCATCCTACCTCCCATATCTACCTCCCTCAGCTCCAGGCCTGCAAGAGTACATGGTCTCCTCTGTGCCTAACTTGCTACCCAGTGATCTTACACCTGTGTGGTCTTGATAGCTCCCTTATTTCCTCCTGTAACTGGGGGTCCAGACTAGATAGATCATGTTACATGGTTTTGTTTGAAGAAGGGAAAAGTAATACACTGGAGCAATAATCAAATACACCGAAAATGGGCTGGGTTCTTCTAGAGGCGCTCATTCTCGGTTTGAGAGATGAAGGGGAAAGCGGTGAATCACTCCAGCAGTCCAAAAAGGAGTGTCACGTGAAATAATACATCCAGTGAGCATTCCAGCAATAAAGGTAAGCACCACATAAAAGCCATGATCTTGAGATAAAAACATGGCAGAGCACATAAAGAAAGAAGAGAAAGGAAGAATATATATAAATATATATTATATATATTATTATATATTTTACATATATGTAAATGGAGACATCAGCTTTAATAACCACTCCAAAACAAAGAAATCGACAAAAGCTAGATAGTAAAATAAAATAAATTTTAAAAAAAAGAGAGAAAATTATTTTGTGCCTCTTTTTTTTCTTTTTCCCTCCTGCACAGGCACAGTAAATATTGGGGTCATTCAAAGAGGAATTCCCTCGGCCTAAGAGATACAGGTTTTCTCCACCCTTATAGTATATTGTCATGGGATTAACTATAGACTCTGTACAGGCTCATTTATTCTTCTCTTGGTGTTTTAGTGGTGTTTGGAAGGCTTTAGTTTCCTCCTGGGTGATAAAATCAGACCACTGTATCTAAAGATCTTGGTATCTACACCAGTCAAGTTGTGGAACTTGTGTTGAAGTCTTTCTTTGTGGTTCTAGAAGTTCTGCTCTCTCAGTGTCATTTTAATCCATCTTCTGTGGTTGGTGGTTTTGGTCTTTGCGTTGATCCTAGGATGTTTCCAGAAGACTCCTTCTGTTGCAATTGTCCCAGACAGACCTTTGGAGATGGAGATCATGGTTGTTGTGCAGGCCATAGCTCAAATTCTAGCCTACGGCTTTTATTTATTTATTTATTTATTTATTTTATTTTATTTTTTGGTTACAGGATACATACAGTCTGGTTATGATTCTATCAGCCTGTCATCTGCAGATCACAATCTTGGCTTTGGACAGACCAAAGGGTGACCAGTCTTCTGGTTTTGTCTTATTGTTCTATGGTGGGGTAGGGTAACCTTGTTCTAGGTAAAGTTGTTCCCATTTTCCTCATTGTCAGCATATCCTATTAGAGCTGGACTTGATGGTGTCCCAGCAGTATTAAGGATGTCCCAGAGGGGATTTGTTTCCTGTAGTTGTGACGAACTGTGTCATTTCTATGTCTGGGATACAGGGTTCACGGCTGGACAGATGATGTCTAATCACCTGGGGTCTAAGCTTGGTCCACATGACATATTTTCAGGGTGGGAGATGTCCCTGTATTGTAAACAAGTATGAGATCTCATCCCTAGTAGATGAGAGCTCATTTTTATATGTAAAATTTCCCACTTTTTTAGTGTGTCTTTGCAGGGGGAAATGGTGCTACATAATATTGCCGGTGCATTTGGGGGTGGAAAGGGAAGAAAACACAACAGGTTGCACTCCCAAAACATATAAGAAATAGAAATAAAACTATATGTGCTCACGTAAATATATAAAAAAATAAAATAACAAGTTAATTGAAGGAACAAAACGGTGCAATAGACTTACTATTGGGGGGAAAGCAGGTAAAGAAGTGCTGTGTACAGATCTATTACTTATGATGGAGGTATAGGTTTCCCCATTGACTTTTGGGATTTTCTTGTGGTATGTGGGTTCCCGAGGGCCTTTACATCATGTCCCCTGACCTTCTTCAGTTTGGTAAGAGAATCGCGGCAGGGAGGTCATGGGGAGAGTTCTTGCTTTGGGGGTGCTTTTAGAGCTCAGTCCATTTTCAAGTACCAGTCCATGTTAGAAAGAGTTGGTAAGGAGGAATGCGTATCCTGCATCAGCAGGGGAGATGGTTGGCTCTTCTTGCCAGGGATGAGGTATGGGTTTGACTGGGTGTCCCTTCATTTGGGTTCTGGGTACTGGTTCATTGGGGTAGAAGGTCAGTCTCTTGATGCCTAATGGATTAAGAACTGAGGGTGAAGAGTTTTAATATGGTGGTAAATCTGGATGGGGTTGAGGGGTGTGGGGATAGTTAGATATCCAAAGGGGGGAGAGGGAAGGGTAAATAGAAGGGGCAGGAAAGAAGAAAAGAAAAATGTATTAAAAAGAAAGGGAGAAGAGAAAAAAAGAAAAAAGAAGAAAGTAGTGAGAAGAGAGGAGAAAAGAGCAAGGGAATTCTAGTTTGCTTGAATGAGTTCAATGAGTAGGGCCTGTAGCATCAGTCTGTAGGTTACTGTTGCTACTTGGTGGTCTGGCTTGTCCCATGCTTCAAGTTCTAAAAGAAAGTATAACCTGGAGATAAAGTGTAGGTTAAAGAGATTTCTTGGGACATTCTCATAGTGCAAGCTGGGTATGGTCTCTCATGTGACTGAGCCCCGGGGTGTCATCTTGTTTTGTTCATCATATGTATCCCATAATGCCCGTGAATATAAAAGCTGAGAGGTTATTTTAAACATATAAAGATTAAAGCATTAAAACATATTGTTTTATTGATTTTATGTTAATTTGTACCTAAAATATGATTGCCAACGATATGTAACCCAACATGTTTAAAAATAAAAATTATATTAAAAAAACATATTGTTATGAGATGTTTCCATTGGAGTCAGTGATTTCCCACAGTATTCTTTACCTGTATTTCAGTATAAGATTCCTAAGGGGATATTGTGGGTCTTTGTGGTAGAAGGCTGATTACATAACCTGTTCTCTCTATACTGCTATTTCTGTTGTTGTTGATTTCTTTGTGGTATAATGTTTATTCCGGTGTATGTATTGTTCTTCTTTCATGTGTTTTGGGCACTACTTCTCGGTATTTGTTGACTATTACAGTGTTTGGAGTTTCTACCCTGTTAAACCCTGTTATTTGATTGTTGAGTATTGGTTGTATATAACGTGTATGTTTTAGGTGCTTCAGAATAGTGCTATCATTTTGTATTTATCTTTCATCTTCTGACTTACTTCGTTTAACATAATATGATCTAGATCCATCTACGCTGCTGCAAAATCTGTGATTGTATCATTTATGACTGCCATGTAGTATTCCATTGTATATAGATACCATATTTTAATGATCCATTCATCTGTTGTTGGACATCGAGGTTGGTTCCAGGACTTGGCTATTATACTGAGCGCTGCTATAAATAGTGGGGTGCACACATATTTTGGGATGAATGTCCTTCCGACTTGGGGGTAGATACCTAGGAGAGCAATTGCTGGGTCAAAAGGCAGCTCAATTCTTATTTTCTTGAGCACTCTCCAGATTGTTCTCCATAGGGGTTGGACTAAGGGGCATTCCCACCAGCAGTGGATGAGAGTGCCTTTTGTATCCATCCCTGCCAACAGAGACTGTTCCCACTATTTTTGATGTGAGCCATTCTCACTGGTGTGAGGTGGTACCTCACTGTTGTTTTGATTTGAATTTCTCTGATGATAAGTAAAGGTGAGCATGTTTTTATGTGTTGTTGATCATCTTACTGTCTTCTTCAGAGAAGTGTCTATTCATTTCCTCTTCCCATTTTTTATGACTTTATTTGGTTTGGGGGGGCTCAGCTTTCTGAGAGCTTTGTATATTCTGGATATCAACCCTTTAACTGATATGTTGAGTGAGAAGATTTTTTTCCCAGTCAGTTAACTGTCTTCTTGCATTAAGGAGGGTTTCTTTTGCCATGAAGAAGCTTTTTAGTTTGATGTATTCCCATTTGTTTATGTTTGATGTTAAGGTTCTTGCCATTGGTGCTCCATCCTTGAAGACCTTTTGGATATATAGGTCTTCGAGTGTTCTACCTATTTTGTTTTCTATAAACTTTATAGATTCGGGTCTAATTTCGAGGTCTTTGATCCATTTTGAGTTGATTTTTGTGTAGGGCGTGAGGTGCGGGTTTATTTTGAATTTCTTACATGTGGTTTTCCAGTTGTACCAACACCATTTGTTGAAGAAACTTTCTTTGTTCCATTTCAAGTCCTTGGCTCTTTTGTCAACTATTAGTTGACTGTATATCTGGGGGTTCATGCCTGGATATTCTGTTCTAACCCACTGGTCTGTGGTCCTGTCTCTGTTCCAGTTCCATGTTGTTTTGATCACTATGGCTTTATAATATAGTTTCAAGTTAGGTAAAGAGATGCCACCCAGTTTCTTGTTTTTCAATATAAGTTTGGCTATACTGGGTCTTTTTTGATTCCAGATGAATTTTATGATTGATTTTTCTAGATCTTTAAAGAATGGTGTCTGAATTTGGATCGGTATTGCATTTAATCTATATAGTAGTTTGGATAGGATAGCCATTTTGACTATGTTGATTCTACCTACCCATGAGCATGGTATGTCCTTCCATTTCCTTAGATCCTCTTCAATTTCTTTCTGGAGTGTTTTGAAGTTTCCCTGGTATAGGTCCTTCACTTCCCTTGTAAGATTGATTCCTAGGTACTTTATATTTTTTGATACTATTTTAAATGGAGTTGTGTTTATGATCTCTTTCTCCTCATCTTCATTATTTGTATAGAGAAACGCTACTGTCTTTTGTGTATTGACTTTGTATCCAGCCACTTTGCTATATTGGTTAATTGATTCTAAGAGCTTTACTGTGGACTCTTTAGGGTTTTTGATGTATATCATCATATAGTCTGCAAAAAGAGATAGTTTGAGTTCTTCTTTCCCAATTTGGATTCCTTTGATTTCCGTCTCTTGTCGGATTGCTATTGCTAGAACTTCTAATATTATGTTGAATAAGAGTGGAGAGAGTGGGCAGCCTTGCCTAGTTCCTGACTTTAGTGGAAATGCTTCTAGTTTTTCACCGTTAAGGATAATGTTGGCTGTGGGCTTTTCATAGATAGCTGTAATATGTTCAGTACACGCAATATCTCAAATATGATTATAAAGCATCTTGGGAAAGTGTATTATGAACACATCAAATTTTCCCACCTGAGGTTGAGGATAATGTGAAATCTCACATATAGAATAGATTATTTCAGTGTTAAAAAGTTCATGTTCTTACCCAAAGTTATTTTTCTCAATTGTTTTTATTATTTTGAAAGTTAATTATTTTTCAATCTTTGTCTCTGAATTTTTTAAGTAATATCTTTCTTTAAGCACCATGATTACAAACATGCTTGTAGTTGGATTTCAGTCATGAATATACACTGGTACCTTAACTAGTGCAACCTTTCAACCACCAATGTCCCCATAGCCTTCCTTCCCAAAAGATGCCTATATTTGAGACAGGCTTTCTACTTTTCTCACTCATTATCATTGCCATGATAGTTGTTAGTACTTAAATGTATCCTTGAAACTCACTTAACATAATGCAAATATCTACTATATCATATGCATGACACACAATATGAGCATTAATGAGGCTGCAGTAAATTTTTCCTAGTTTTAACATGATAGTTTATTAATGAATAATAGGACTAATAAACTTGCATGCAGAAAATGTAGAGGTAACATTTAAAATAATCATTGCTATGGCCAAGATGAATACATAAATTTTGGAGGCTGGTGTAAAGATGCTTAACATAAATCTTTACCATTTTTTATCTTTAAAATAATTAAAAAAAAGTCCTTTATTTATTCATTGGGTGCTCATATCTGTGTTCCTATAATTGTGTGTATTTGAATAGTAGATATCTGGAATTATTATTTGCCATATCTATCTGATAACTTTATTATTGTCATATAATAGAAAAATAAAGTTCCTTTCCTTGTAGATCCGGCATTTCATATCTCTGTTGTTTTATTGCATGGAAGACTAAAACTGAGTTATTTGACTGAAGTCCTTCATTCAGCGCTGAAACGAGTTCTAAAGGAAAGATTTCCAGCGTTTTTTCAGTCGTAAATATTTTTCCTGTTTATTATTAAGTTAGGTAAGTTTACTAAAAAATTTCTACTATGGGGAAGAATAGCAATGTGTGTATGAGTACTTTTTTGGAACTTGAAGTATGTAAAAAGAGTCAGCAAACAAGCCCCAGAAGTGATGGATATAATGTGCTTGGTTTTTATATTTATGTCCATATTTGTTTTATATATTTATTTTCATAGTTTTCATACCTTATTTGTGTTTCCAGGATAGTTGTAATCTTGCCCATAATTGGATATAAACTTTTGTCTTAATCTTTTTAATACTAAGACTTTACCTTGGGTCTAGAGAGATAATAAAGTAGGCTTGGCCTTATATTCCACTGATTAAATACCAATTCCTAGCATCCATTGGTTCTCTCAGAATCTCAACAGAAGTAATTCCTCAATGCAGTCAGAAGTAAGTCCTGTACACTGCTGTGTATGATCCTATTTTTCCCCAAACAAAATTATCTTGTTCTTATTTTCCATGTTTGGAACTCAGTTGGCTCTATTTGTTCATCCTTATTTTTATTTCACTGATTTAATGTAAATTAGGTGTAATTATATTCTATCAGGTAAGATATAGTAATAATTTCATGTGACTAACTTCTTTTGGGCAAAACTTACTCAATGACTCACTCAAGTACCTATTATAAGTATCTGAAGTCTCCCTATTTTAGCTGCTTACAAGGAGAATGATATGAACTAGGATGAAATCTTTGTGAGTCTTCATCACAATTTACTTGTATTGTTAATAGAATTTACCTAAGTCAATTTATGTGAGAACTTTCTTGGAGAGATGTTTCACCTCATACAAATTTATATTTGTCTGTCTTGGATTAATCTATAACCTTGATTCTATCGCTAGGGAGAATGAATATTAGCTTTCCATGGGAAAACTAACCTGAGTCTTGTTTTTCTTATTCACTTACAGAAAATAAAGAAAAACATATATTTCATGCATATTGGATTCAAGAGCAACAAAGATGGCGTTTTGGAGTCCATTATTATCTTCTTACATTACAGTGACTATATTACACAGTATATTTTTCATGGCATTAGTCCCTTGTTATGAAACCAACTATGAAATACAAAGAGAAGATCTTTTTAAAAATGATGCTTGTGGTAAGTTCTGTTGTAACCATTAAAACATGGAGCTATAGTTTTATAACACTTATATTATTTCAAATTAATAGTATACAATGAATCAAAGAAGAAATTAATATATGTGTATTTTATGTAACAAGTTGTGAATACATTTAATAAAGATTCGAAAAAGTTACCAAGAAGTGAAATTTGGGCATACTTTTAATTTTCAAGAACTCTTCGAAATATTTTTCACAGAAATTGAATCAGTCATATCATGAAAGAACTCCCTTTCTACTACAGGCCCAACACTGGCTGTTTCTAGATTATATATATATATATAACAATGAGACTTCACACACACACATATATATATACACACACATATACATATATATATGTGTGTGTGTGTGAAGTCTCATTGTTGTCAGACTATAATGTATATTTGAATTTCCTTAATAAATTATTAAAACATTTTATAGTTCTACTTATCTCCTATAAAAATAAACTTCTCTTCATCCCATTTCTCTCTTTGCACGATATTATTATAGGGCTTTGTTGTTGCTAAACTGTGTGATGTTTTATATATTTTGAAAATTAACCCTTTATCTGATGTATTGTATGCAAATATTATATTAAACCAATATGTATCTTCTAATTTTAAGCATATTATTTATTGCCATGACAAAATCTTGTAATTTAATGTAGTTGATTCTTTTTTTTTTTGCCAGTGGACTTAAAATTAGAAACATTTGAAGATCCATATACAGGATTTTTTTTCTGTAATTTTCTCTATGCTCATAGATTGCAATGTAATATAAATGCCTTTCATCCATTTTTAATTAAATTTTGGTTATATTGTGAGAATTTCAACAATACCTATTTTGTTTTTCTCTCCTGATCCAGTTTTTCTAACATTTTTGTTAAATAAATTTCCTTGTTCCACATGTTTCACATAATTTTCCAAGGTTCTTTTTCACAAATAAGTTGTTCATAAGTCTGAGATTTATATCTGTGTTTTCTTTGTACTTTTATGGAAAATGTACCTGCATTTTATTAGGAAAATAGTTGGAGATTTTTAGTTTTGGTTTTTAGTTTTTGGTCACATATGGTGGTAGGTACTTGGGGCTTACTCTTGGCAAATTAATGGGACCATATGGGTGCTGAGAATCTATTATGCTTTGTCTGAGTGCAAATAAACGCCTAGTCTGTTGTACTATCTCTTTAAGCCCATGATATCACAAAGATTTTATTACTATAAAATTTTTGTATAATGTAACACTATGCAATGTGATATCTTCCAATGTTTTAAGGCAGACTTCCTTATGAAATAATTTTATCATTCCCTACAAATTTTTGTAGTTCAGAGTTTGAAAGAAATCATCAGGACTTCATGAGAATTGCATTAACATGTTTACCACTTTGGGTAGAAATGATTGTAACAATGTTAATTCTTTTAACTTGTGAATAAGATGTTTCTATTTCTTGGTGTCGTCTCCTAAGTTTGTTCATATAGAAACTCACTTTTCAAAGTAAAAATAATTATTTTATATTTTTGTTAATTCCATCAACTTGATATTTTGAACACTATTGTAAGTGACATATTTATTTATAATTTTCTCTTAGATATTTTATACTGAAATGCAATTGATTTAGAAACATATCACATTGCTGTAGTGGTGTACTATTACTACTAGTTCTTAATGTTATCTTTAAGATCTTCTATGTAGAATGCCGTGTCATCTGAAAACATTTAAATCTTTTTCAGTTTGGAGTTCATTGACTTTCTTTTGGTTTAGGAAAGAACTTTTAATAATATTTTAAGTAATATGGAAATGGCAGACTGGTTTTCTTTATTTGATTTTTGGTCACAGAAGGAATTCTTTTTTCTTCTTTTTTTGTAGTTGTGTGTGATGTTGACTGTTGGGTTGTTGTAAGTGGGTTTATTTTGAAAATTGTTTCTTCTATCATTAGTTTTATTTTTGTTTTATTGACATAGTCTATTAAACTGAGTGATTTGCTATGATCAATCATGTTGTATCACCCAAATGAATTCCTTGATCATGATATATACTTACATTGCTATCTTTTGTATCAACAGTATATACTTGATTATGGTGTAACTAATTTTGCTATTTTTTGTATTCAGATTTTTAATATTTTCTTTAATAATTATCCATCAAATTATAATGGCTATATTAGTGTAATTTACTTCATTGCACTCTCTTGTAATGTTGACTTTATTAAATATATTGGACAAGCTGCAGTTTCATTAATATTTAAAAATTATTTAGGAGCATAAGGTTTAATTCTTTAAATAATTTAACAACTCATGGGGTATGATTCTGGATTCAGGATATGGTTCTTGGAGATGTTTCAATTTGCACAATCTGATGTTTTTTAGGTTTTCTACTTCCTCTTAATTCAATTTTTATTCATTCTCTCATTTTAAGAATTTATTTTATTTTATTTTTCAGATTCATAGCATATAATTATGAATGCCAAGTAACCTCTTATAGTAGCTCATTTCTGAGTGATTTGTAGTTTCTTACTTATTAGTCTTTAATTTTTTAATGTTCTTGTTTCTGTGATTTATATTCTAGTGAGGGACTTGTCAAACTGTTTCATACCTTTAATACTAAGCTCAGATTCTCAATGAACACTATACTTCTTTTAGATTTCTTATTTAATCTAATAATTTCTATTTGGAGGGGTTTGGGCCAAAACTAGTGACATTTTGGGGTTACTCTTGGCTATGCACTCAGAAATCATTTCTGACTTGGGGGACATATGGGACGCAGGGGGGTTGAACCATGGTCTGTCCTAGGTTAGTGCATAACAGGCAAACACCCTACCACTTGTGCCACCAATCTGGCCCCTAAATTTAATAATTTTATTTACTGTTTCCTAAAATTTCTAAATGCACTGTATAAATGGATTTTCTAGATGACACTATGAGGTCACATTTTTATTATCTTAAATATTTTCAAGCAATCTAGTATTTGTATAACTTTAATTGAACCACAATGAATTACAAAGTTACAAATATATTTATAATTGGTATTAGACATGTATTTTCTAATAACAATCCCTCTATTCTCACATTCCTCCAATGCCCTCAGTTTTTCCAGACTATACTCCAGAATGGCAGGTGACAGTCTCCTCCCCTATTGTCCTAGTGTTGCTTTTCCTAATTTATTTCTTCAATCCATTCCTCACAAGCAAGTTACTACTACTGAAGTCCAATTATTCTCTTCATTTTTATTGTCATTGGACATTGGATATTCTCTATGAAGTTTCTTTATATATAACATATTAAAGATATAATTCTGTGACATTTCACTCAAACATGATATTCTTCAAATATGTACTTTGAAACAAATTACATCACTCTCTTTTCCAATGACTGAGAAGTTTTCCATTGTTGTATATGTACTATGTTGCTTTATTCAGAAGCATTTTTGTGGACATTTGAGTTGTTACTATATTTTTTACTATTACATATAGTAACAGAGTGAACAAGTAATATGTTTGTCTTTTCTGGATTGTGCTTTTAGATCCTTGGTGTATAGTGCCAGGAACAGAATTTTTAGGTCACATGGAAATTCAATTCCCAGTTTTATAAGAAATGTCTACAATATCTTCTAGAAAATTCTGGGACAGTCAACATTCCCACAGGAAGTAAATGAGAATCCTTTTTTCTCCATCTCCTTATCAACACTAATGGTTATTCTTGATAAATGCCAGTCTCTGTGGTGTGAGGTGAGCTCTCTTCGCTAAATCATCATATCCCTGATGATTAGTGATATAGAACTTTTTTCATGTGCTTTTTTGGTCATTTGTATTTCTTATTGAAGAAGCTTCCACTTATTTCTTCTCCCCATGTTTTATTAGGGTTGAAATATTTGGTAGAGTTCTACAAGTGTTTTATATATCTCAGGTGTTAACTCTTTGTTGGATTATAGGTAGGAAAATAATTTCTCCCAGTCTGTGGGTTGTCTTTGTATTCTCGTCATCCTGGAGTTTCAGTTTTAGAATCTACTTAAATGAACATAGGTCAATTGTGTTGTCTTTGTTTCTTGTTTGGTCAGTGGCATTTTATTTTGAATGATACATCTAGCTTTAATATCAAGGAAATCTCTCCTTATATTGTTTTATATAACTTATGGGGTCAGATATAACAGGTATTTTATTTATTTTGATTTGACATTTGTTCATGGATATAGAAAGAGATCTGACTTCATAACTTTACATATGACCTCAACTTTTCACACAGCTACTGTTTGAAAACACTTTCTTTGATCCACTCATATTTTTTGTTTCTTTATTGAAGAATTATTGAATAAATGCCTCAGGTTCCCACCCCAGAACACTGATGAGTCATGGTTCTAGAGTCAGAGAATGTTCTGGAAAATAATTCTGACACACATATGTAATGAGAAAAGGTTTTGGAGAAGTTCCCTGTATTACCTTTACTTCTATCAGTCAGATGGCAATACAAGCTGCTTCTTGGAGCTTTGAAAAATAAAAGGGAAAGAACTCTTGTTTTTTTTTTTTGGTTTTCGGGTCACACCCGGCAGTGCTCAGGGGTTACTCCTGGCTCCATGCTCAGAAATTGCTCCTGGCAGGCACGGGGGACCATATGGGGCACTGGGATTCGAACCGATGACCTTTTGCATGAAAGGCAAACGCCTTACCTCCCCGATCCAATCAAGCCTTTTATCTGAGGGGAAAATGGTGCACCTGGAAAGTGGGAGCATCAGTTTTGACAACTATTCAATAATAAGCAATGCACAGAGTTAGAAACAGACCAGTCCCATAGTCGCATATCTCCCCCTATTTTACTTTATAGAAAAAGTGTAAACATAACAGGTAGCATAAGGTAATATAATTCCAAGGGAAAGGAAGAAGGTGAAGATAAATGACTAAAAAAAATGATAGCACATTTTTGCATAGACACAGGAAAAAGATTTTGGCTTAACACCACAGGATGTAACAAAACAAAATCTCCTGTCATAAGATCAAATATAGACTTCAAGCAAATTAATTTTCTAACTCCAAACTTACTTTAATGTACCTAGAAGTGCTCCCCTCTAGGTGCCTCTTACAATATGGTCTTCAAAGTCAGTCAAACTCCTTCAAGTTTTTGAAGAAGCACTTCATAAATATATGACATTTTGAGGCATCTCTTCATGTTTTTCTTATCCCAATGGGATGCTATCTAAGCTGAGGTAAAGGTGTGAAGGTCAAGTTCATAGAGTCAGAAAATGGCTCTAAACTTATCATAATCTGTAGTATCCTGATAGAGAAAGGCTCTTTTTCATAACTTTCTCAAAGCTGAGAAGGAACAAAGTCTAAGTCAAATCACTATGGTAACTGTTCAGAGTGGAGGCACCTCAGTAACCAAAATATGCTGAGTTCGCATCTCTTAATGGATAACTCCTCTTAACATCTAATATTTTCGTATTTTAATGTGCCCATGAAAAAAGAATTGTGCCATAGATCACTATTGGGGCCTAAAGTAGAAAATAATAACAAACTTTTTTAGCTTCTAGAAGTAGTTGATGTAGATAGAATGGAACTTTGCTGAGAATAAAAGCTTCTAGGTTTAGATTGAGCACAAAACATTTTCAGAACAATCATAATTTCGAGTTTAAAGTATTAAGCAAAATGTTTAATGAGTACTGTAGAAGGAGTCTGCACCTTGAAATATGGTATCATCTGCTTCAAATAACTGAATTCCTTTCTAGAAAGCATTGTAAATAAAGACACTTGATAATTAAAATAACTAGCAAAAATAAGAAATGAATTGTAAATAGCATACTCAACAACAGAGCACTGTGGTATTACAAATGTCTCATCCAAGGGTCTCTGGGGAGAAACCTATAAAAGCTTACAAGCAGATATAACAAATGATAAAAGATAAATTTAAAGTAATGATTAATACATTATCATAATGAGCACTGCATTAGGAGTCCAAAATATTTATCCATGGGTCATGGTAAACAGACACATTAAAGATTATGAAAATAGAAATTAGGTCCAGAGAGATAGCATGGAGGTAAGGCATTTGCCATGCATGCAAAAGTTCAGTGGTTCCAATCCAGGCATCCCATATGGTCCCCTGAGCCTGCCAGGAGGATTTCTGAGCATAGAGCCAGGAGTAACCCCTGAGCTCTGTTGGGTGTGACCCAAAAACCAAAAAAAAAAAATGAAAAGGAAAGAAAAGGAAAAAGAACATACAAATTAATACATTAATACATTCTAACTAGCACTGTAGTGGGTGAGATTCTATATCTTCTACCATATCTAGCTATTTTTCTGTTGATAAAAATCTTAGAACATTATATAGACATCTCTAAAAAGCATTCAGTTAACTAGTTTAAACAGCTGTATTTGTTGCTAAAATCCCTTTTCTGTATGAAATCAATGTAAGTCACTGAATATTTCACAGAAATTTTGGAAATAGAAACTTCATGATCATCCAAATTAAACTAATGTTGCTTTGCTGAATTTTTACAATATGCTGTGCAATAATCCCTCTTCAGTTCAGCATAATGGTTCACAACTGAGCATAAGTTGCATTTTTTTAGGTTAATAGAATTTCTGATACAATTTGATAAATCAATGTCTTCTAAAGGAAAGTCCACGTGAGCCTGTAAGTTTTTCATTTTTCTGTTTTTGTAGAGAAGTGTTTCAAGTGTATTAATAACACAGGAGTAATTTTAAAATTTATTTTTAGGGTATCCTGTTGTTTTATTACAATAGCTTCAGTAAACCCTATTATTGTCTTTGAATTATTCTTTTTCAAAAAATCATTTCAGAAAAAATGGAGGACTGAAATTGTGGCACAAGTGGTAAGGCATAAGCCTTGCCAGCACTAGCCTAGGACAAACTGAGGTTCGATCCCCTGTTGTCTCATATGGTCCCACAAGTCATGAGCAATTTCTGAGTGAATAATTAGCATTAACCCCTGAGTATCACTGAGTGTGCCCCCAAAACATATTTCAAGGCAGTCTTGTAACTTGCATTTGTCTGGGAATGTCAGAAGAAGTGATAAATGATTAAACATATCTGATATATCAAATTCATGTTGGTACATGAGAAATTGTACTATGGATCTTAACTGGCCTTGAAAAAGTGTAGTAATACTTGGCTCATTAGATTGCTTGTGTCTCTGCTAAGTATGTTTCCCTTTTCTTGATTCAGCAATATAATCACTATTCTTCTCTCTGTGGCATTCTTGTACACTACTTTTATTCAAGTGTTGGTGTAGATCCTCTATCAAGATTAGAAGTAAATTATGTGCGTGTTGTTGACTATTCTTCTCTCTATGGCATTCTTGTACACTACTTTTATTCAAGTGTTGGTGTAGATCCTCTATCAAGATTAGAAGTAAATTATGTGCGTCTTGTTGACTATCCTGCAAACTGATTATTTCCCAATGATCATCAACAAAACTTTTTGGCTGACCTATGCTGTCCTTCCCACAGGACTTCAATAAGCTTAGAAAATTCTTCTACCACTTTGTCTTTATATCTTAATAGATTTGACCCATTAATGTCATCCTTATATTGGTTCTAGTAAAAAGTAATCAGTTAAAATGGGGATATTATACATGCATTGTAATACTGACCTCAATTAACAAGTGTTTCCTAAATTATGAAATATGGTGAGAGCAGGACCTGTGTCCTCATCTATAGAATTTAGATCCAGGAATTGAATTTTTTATTACTTTTTTTCCTTTTCTTTCTTTTTTTTGGGGGGGGCACACCTGGTGATGCTTAGGAATTATTCCTGGCTATACACTCAGAAATCACCCTTGGCTTCTGGGACCATATGGGATACGGGGGATTGAACTTCAGTCTGTCCTAGGTTAGCTGCATGCAAGGCAAAAGGCCTAACACTTGCCCCACTGCTCTGGCCCTATGATATTTGCATTCTTGATAGTCTCTATTTTATTGTATGGTGTTGGTTTATTATCCTGGTTACCTATTGGAGTTGCAGTTTGTTTTCTGTTCTCATTCATACAAGTGACCTCTGTAAGTCCTGAGGGGACATTTACCATTTTATCTTGCTTTTGTGTCTGAAGTATTTCATTTGTAGGAATCCTGATTCTGACAAGAAGAAGTGGGACCCAGAATTTCTTGCCTGGGTTGACATCTGTTGAAACATTAGCATATACTCTTCTTTGAATGAGGATATTATCAAAAATTCATTATCCATTTTACTCAGATAGGTGAATAAATTATTTTTGTACCTGAGCAACTTCTTTAAAGTTTCTTTCTGCAGTGGTATAGGTTTTTCCTTGAGGTAAATTTAAAAGTTTAGTAGCAATAATGTTAAAGCCTGAATAGTGGTGGGTGGCATGCCATTTTTTCTATATTTTAATCATTGATTTTTGAGAGTTCTGTGAGCATTTTCAAGTATAGCTTGTCCTGTGGGATTATAAAGTGTTTATGATGTGATTGGTTTGGCATTCCTTACAAAATGATTGAAAAGTTTTGCTGTCATAGGCAGGGCCATTATATCTTAATGGATTGGGACACTCCCATAACAGAAAAGCATTGGAACATGAAGATAAAAACTGTTTAAGCACTTTCAGA
Organism: Crocidura indochinensis; assembly: GCA_004027635.1. Lineage (NCBI taxonomy): Eukaryota > Metazoa > Chordata > Mammalia > Eulipotyphla > Soricidae > Crocidura > Crocidura indochinensis. The sequence goes on from PVKC010007760.1 coordinate 27,968, forward strand.
AGTCATTGAATATCTCCATATAAAATGGGAGTAGGTATCTACCACCACATGAAGATAGGGTTTTTAGGGGGAAAGTCAATATATGTGATATCCATTTGCCACAATTCATTAGTCTGTAACCCTCGGGGGTTGGCCACAGTCACATGTGCTCTTTTATTTAAGGGTGCACAGAGAATACATGTTTCAACTATTTTTCTGGCCTACCTCCATGGAATATGATAATGGACATGCAGTCAGACATTTGTATATAATGCTGCATGTTTTTCTGAAGAAGATTTAAGTATTGGCATCATCAAGTCATCAGAAGTTTCATTTCCTTTAGCTATTAGCGCTGGAGGCCCGAATGGTCTCTAATGTGAGTGATTAATATAGGCTCAGAGCCTTTTAGTAAGAGTACTTGTAATTGCTGTAGCAAATTGTGAACAACCTGATTATGAGCATTTAAAGAAGTTTCTGCTATGCCTAGAAACAACCCTACCACATAAGCCAAATCACTTACCATGTTACATGGCTCTGAAATATGTGATAATAAGTGATTTAAAGTAACAAGCTATACTTGATAAACAGACTTATAGTTAGTATGAAATATTGTGTTAAGTGAAGTACCAGTTATACCTCCTTTTCCTGATGCTGACCACCAATGTAAAGCACAGGGGGGATCATGTATAGGAGAGAGGCAAATAATTGATGATATCACAAAGTTCGTTCTTTTAAATAATCCAAGCATTTTTCAGCTGGTTAGTAGAAATTTTGCCCTGAGAAAAATCAGAGAAGGCCCATTGAAGGAGCTCATTGAGTAGTATTAGATTCTATTTCTATTTTAGGAATGGGAAACACTATTATATCTGGGACAAAACTTAACAAGGAAACTGTTCTGAATCTAACCTTGACAATAAAAGTAGCTACCAACTCCAAATAAGGCACATATGTATTAGGCTGTTTGTTATGTATATAAACACATTCTAGAGCCCCTGGCATCTGAAAACTAACATGCATAGGAAAAAGAGGGCTAGCAAAAAAAAAAAAAAAAAAAAAAAAAAAAAAAAAAAAAAAAAAAAAAAAAAAAAAAAAAAAAAAAAAAAAAAAAAAAAAAAAAAAAAAAAAAAAAAAAA
>PVKC010007761.1:9498-19699 GCA_004027635.1 Crocidura indochinensis
CCAAGCCCCTTAGCACCTTCATTTGGACACATGTCATGGCATGGACACACATCTGCCTCAGTTCTTTCATCTGGACACGTGGCATGGCATTGGCTCCCTGTGTTTGAAGAAGAAATGAGATGAGCCTCTCTGAGCCTGTCCCGGTGACTGACTGGCAAACAGAAGTCTCCCATAAATAGACCTTTCATTTCCTCTGCCACACAAGTTTCCAGGAGCTGGACTCTTCTCTGCTGGAAGGAAGCTTCTGGTACCTTCATTGCCAGCCAGCTGAGGAGCTACAGGAGACAGGGCCACACTTAACCCACATCAGGGCAGGACTTGCGGGCAGAAGGGACATATTTCTGGCTAGTAGGTGGCTTTTCTGGGCACCTCCAAAGACATGCCTTGTGCTCAACTGTCACTGCACACAAAGGAGATTCTAGAATCCATGAAAAGCTTCACTGCTCCAATTTGTAAAAATAGTCACGCCTGACTTGGAAGTTGGGAGATAGCAGCCAGATGTTTTCCCAGGAGACCTAGAAGGCCCCAGCCCAGACTCCTGCTGACCAGCCTGGCCAGCTTGGGGGTATCCCCACCACCCCCCATTCAGGATAGCTGAATCCAACCTCCTGCTCATGCTGTGACCAGGCTGTTTAATGGTCACTTCACCTCAGCTCTGCTTCCTGAAGGCCCCTCATCGGGGAAGTGGTCCTACCCCATTCCTTTTCTGGGCTCCAGATACCTTTTTACCTAATAGAGAGGAAACATGTGAATTAGAAGCCAGAACCAATAATGAGGGTCCTTAGAACTGGGACCCCTCACTCACAACCCTGGACAGCCTAATCCACTGGGTCTGAACCAGGAGGAATGGAAAAGGGAGGCAGGCATGAATGTAGGCCTGAAAGGAAGACAGGAAAGGGAGAAAGAAGGAAGAGAATGAGGAGAAAAGGATGGGGTGATCAGAGGTAACAGGAAGAGGAAGAAGGAGGGAAAGGGGGAGGAAAAAGAAGGGAAGGAGAAGGGAGGGAGAGTGGGAGGAGGAAAGAGGAGTGCAGGAGGGCGTGAGCACATGTCCGCATGTCCACGTTGGCACATCTGTTGCATCTGCGTGGTGAAACACCCAGCCATAACCCAGGAGGCCATGGCCTTTTTCCTCTCCCACCTTGTACCAGAGCAGACTTGGCTCTGACTTCTTCCACTGACAATGGCAGCTACAGGCCCTGTGGTCTCTCTCCTTGCAGGGAGGTTGTATTCTAGCTCTAACCAGGGCAAAGGGGGTCTATGAGGATTCTCTCCTTCCACCAGGTTAGGAAAGAGGAACGTAAGCCATAATGAGCCGTAGGCAGATACCAGCACATGCCTACACCAAGATCTGTCTGGCCAGCGTCCAGCAGCCCACACTGGCCTTTGGAGAGGTGAGGGGAGTCCTGCAAACAGCCCACCTTCAACCACCTCATCCCCGCCAAAAGAGTAAGAGCCAATCTCTTTTCCTAAGGAACCCAGAAAGATCACCCAAAACGACTGAAGTTTGTCACTCCAGGATTCTCATAAGACCCTATGCAGAGGGCTGTGTCCAGACAGACCCTGGAGGTCTTAGAACTGGGGTCTCCAAACTGGTGCCCGCTCTATTAAGTGTAAGCCTCCAGGACATCTGCAACTCCACAGCGCCCCCTGGTGTCACTCAGCGGCCTAGGTCAGCAATGGTACTGTGGAAGTCCTGCCAAGTCACTGTCCCCAGGACCCCTGGTGTATAGTGGGGGGCCGGGTGTGTGTAAAACCATCAACTGGGAGAATTCTCTCTGCAGAAGCAAATCCTGGGCATTGAGCCTGCAGTCAGACATGGGCAGGCCTACAGGCCTCATTGCTTTGGTCTCTTCCTGCTCAATGAGAGAGATACAGCCTGGGTACTCTGAAGGTGTTGGCATGTGCAGAGCAGCCAGCCACATGCTGGCACAGAAAAGTCACCAGCTCCCTCCTGGTGTCCTTGCTGGCCCCAACACTGGTTGGCACATTGGGCCTAAGTCAGGCAGTGTCAGTGAGAACTGGTTTTCTGGAAATTGCCCTCTAGCAGAGGTTCACGGAATCCGTCCCTGACAACAAACAATAGTGACTCAGATCTGAGGGCTTGGACCCCTGCTGGGGTAGAAGAGACACTGAGATCTGGAGAAGAAACTCGGGGCCATTTGAGCCTGAGGTCATGGCAGGATGCCAAAGGGAGCCTTGGACTCTTTTTGGGCCTCCAGAGGGTCTTGGGGTCTGCCCTGAGAGGCCTCAGTTTCCCACCTGCCAGTGGAGGGAAGCACTGAAGAGGCAGGCAGCTGATGCAGTGCAGTTTGGGAACCCTCTGAGAATACATCAAGCAACCTTCCTGGGGGGCACCCTGGCGCAGCCCACCCCTCCAGACACACACACAGAAGCATGACTCAGGCCTTTATTGTTGCAGGTGGCAAGCACAGCACAGGCGGGTGCCCCAGGGCTGGGGAGGGCAGCCCCCAAAGAGATGCTGACTATGGCTGAGGAGAGCAGGGGCTCCCAGGTCCTTTCACTCCTCCTCCATGCAGCTAGCGAGCGCCCAGCCTTCTGTGCCTGCTGTGGAGACAGCCTGTGCCCCTGTCCCCCACTGTTGTTCTACTTGCCTTGCCCAGAGCTGGCCTTGTTGGCCTGTCAGCCCTGTCTGTCTGTCAGTCTGTCACTCAGGAGTTTGATCTCCTCCACCCACGTGTCTCCCATCAGGCCCACACCTCCCCATACACCGAATCCCAGGCCCTACCCTCAGGACCTGGAAGGAACTGAAAGAAAAGGCAGAAAGGAAGGCTGGGCCTAGTGGGACTGCCGGAAGAACTCCCCAGGGAAAGTGGTCTTTGCCAGCAGTCAGGGCTGCTGGTAGGCGGGCACGGAGCAACAGTCCAGGTCACACACAGGCACAGTGCTTAGGGGCCATGGCAGAGCAGGAGCAAAGCACGCAGCCAGGGGGCGCCAGGGCACAGGGGGAAGACCCCACTCTCAAACCAGCTTGAGCCCTCCATACCAGGCAGCGGGCTCCTGGTGGAGAGGATATCTCTCTGGGTCTCAGGGGTGTCCACCCCCCTCCTCGACCCCAGTGGCTGTGATTCCAGATCCCAGGACTCTGGGTAAGGGAGAAGGTGTGCCTCGGTAGAAGAAAAATTTCTCTTCTCTAGGTAGAAGACAAAAATCCCAGTGAGCTGGAAACCCCAAAGTAGAGTGGGCTTCCTTGTTGGGGTGGGGTGAGGGACTCTCCCCATGCAGGAAGAGGGTGAGGGTTCTGCGGCAAGGGGATGCCGGGGTCCAGCGGTGCAAGAGACTATTTATAGAGGGAGAGGCCAGGGGACCCCTTTTTCTTCGGGAGAGGCCTGGCGGGGGGGTGGGGGGGGAAGAGCAGCTCAGGAAGAGCATCCACAGTGCTCTGCTCCTCGCCTGGCGGCAAACAAACACCACACAGACTTCCCAGGGAATCTGAGGCAGCAGGTCTCCCTGAGATGGGGCCTGGGATGAGGCAAGAAACAGTGGGACAGGAGACTAGAGGCAAGGGGGACATCTCCAGCAATGTCACACACCTCCCCCAGACTGAGTGGAGAAGCCTTTTTGACTCCCCTCAGTGCATGAGCTAGCGATGCCCACCTTAAGGTCAAGCTCTGCGGCCTCTAATGCCAAGGGGTGGGAGAGGGGAGTCGAAGGTGCACAGGGAGCAGGGGGCAGGAGAGAGAAGCCAACTCCCAGGATCTGTGCCGCCCATGCTGTCCTGCTGGTAGGTCATCTCCCCCTGCCCCCCAGCTCCCCAGGAACCCCTAGCGGCCCACACTGATATTGCAGGTCTTGCAGCTGGGGTCTTTCTTGGCATCAGCAGTGGATAGACTCATGAGCTGGTGCCCACTGATTTCCCCCAGTGTGCCCAAGGACAGGTCGACCGGCTCGGTGTAGATGATCTCCAGGATGAGGTCCTGGGCGTGGCGGAAGACCAGCTCCCCATCCTCCACGCTGCAGGTCAGGAACTTGTTGCAGGCAATGTCCAGAAGGGGCAGACGGTCACGGCAGAAGCGGTCCCCCAGGGAGCCCTTGGGGGCCAGCACCAGGATGGCATAGTGGTAGGCCGTGTACATACAGTAGAAGTCTGCAAAGTAGAGGTTGGTGCTGGGGTTGAACAGACGCTGGGCGGGGATCTGGAAACGCCAGCGACCATAGGGGGAGTCCTGAGGGGGCTGGCCTGTGTTGAACTCCGTATTGCAGCTGAAGAAGACCCCATGCAGCATGCCGCTGGTCGGGGAGCCGTGGCTGCCGCTATTGTCCTTCAGGTAGGGCCGCAGCATGCTCCCGCAGTGGGTTCTGACATGGGGGCAAAGTGCCCAAAGGAAGAGAAAATGCTTCCCGTTAGCTGAGCTGAGGCTGCAGTGGTGCAGTGGGGCCCAGCTCCCAGCTCTCCCACCCGCTGACGCCTCCAACAGTCACAAATAGAACATTCCCGAGTGCATGAGCAGAGATCCCTGAGCCGGGCTGATGCAGCCCACTCGTTGAGGAGGGATCTGAACACGCCACTCCCTGGCTTTGACAGGATTTGCATGAAAATTAAGGCCACGGGAGCTGGTCTTTCTGGCTCCACCTCTCTCATCTCTGACCACACCCGGGACTTTGACCAACTGGGCCAGACTCTCTCTCCCCAGCTCTTCCAATAAGGCCTCTGCATTGCTCCTGCCATCTTCTCCACTAGACTCCATTCTTCAAGCCCCAGCACAGTTCTCCTCCTGAAGTTTTAGGTACTTGCCCTCAGCAAACCGCCCTATCTACATCCAGGATATAAAATTCCCCACAACACCTGCTGGTTACACTGTGTCCGGGCCATAGATGACCCAGAAAGGCTGTGTCTTCAGGTGGGCCTGTACCTTTAGTCCTCTTCCCATCCTAGCACATATGTTCCCTGGCTCTCACTGGCTTGCTGGTAGGAAAGCCAAGTGCTCCTACTGTAGCCTCGCTGTCTTCTAGCATAAATACCAAGACCCACTGTGGTGCCCTGGGATGGTTGAAATGACCTCTTACTGGATTCAGAGTGAAAGGGGCCATGCCAGCAGGCACTGCTGAGTGGAGCAGGAGCAGGTCCTGGCCTGGTTCTGAGAGTGTTGATCTCAATTTTTTTTTAGAATTTTCTGGCTTTGTTTTGGGGCCATACCTAGCTGTACTCAAGGATTACTCCTAGCAGAACTTGGGGATCAAACACTACCTGCTGTGCTCTTTCTGACCCCATTTTTGGGCACTTTTGGAATGCCCAAATTTTTTTCCCAGAAAAGTGATATATAGTCAAGCCACAGAAATAAAACAGAAGATGCACTGGTTGAATGACAGATGTGGGTTAGTTGGACCAGACCCACCCAACTTCATCCTCTAACTTCCTGGCCAGTTGCTGTCATCCAACACCACTCTAAAGGTTTCCCTTGAAGCCTCCTTGGCGTGCAGGTTTGTAAACTAGGAACTTTACTATCTGCCCTTGGAATCCAGGCCTGAGCAGAAAAGAATGCGGCCCTTCTGAGTTAGAATTCAGTACAGCTGTTCCAAAGGAAGGTCAAACTCAGGCCAATGGTATCCAAGAGCATCATCCTGAGCTCTGGAGACTGATTCCCAGCCGCCACCTCACCCTGGAGCCAGCCTGGTCTCTAGAGGAGAAGCAGCTGGGCACAATGGGTATGTGGAGAGAGGAGCTGCAGGAAGCAGGTACCTGGCATGCTGGAAGTACTCCTTATGGTGGTTGCGGTAGAAGACAGAGAAGCGGAGCATGCGGCCTGCGATCTGCTCCGCCTTCTCCTGCAGCTGTGCCAGATGCTCCTTGGCATAATCTGCAAGAGTCCTGGGGGTGAGCTGAGGACCAGGTGGGGAATTATAATCTCCCCGCCCCCAGACCCCTCCCTACCCCCCGCCAATTTTCCCACCCATCTATCTCTGTCCTCAGCTCAGGGGAGCCAACTGGCCTGCTTAGAACAGGAAGAGCCAACGCATCTGTCCTCTGTAGCACTTGGGGTAAGAGACCATGGTGAGGCTCTCCAGTTACAGTCATGGTGGGAACTCAAGACTGAGTCTCAGCATCCTTGTGTCAAAGGAGGATCATCAAGAAGGATTGAGAGGGGAAGATTTGAAATCCTTCATAAGCAGCCCTGACACAGGAGGGCAGAGGCTTTTCCTCTTTGGCTGTCACTGCACACAGGGAATTGGCTGAGCCCCACCGAGGTGAGTGTGGAGACAGCAGTGACAGCTTCCAGCCAGAGAAGGCTAAACCCTCACCTTGGACAGACCTAGACAGTGCCTGTGCACAAATCAGAAAAAGAAGTCTCTTTTCCTGATAATAGTTTTCTGGCCAGTAGGCAAAACTAAAGCCACTCCCAGCTCCCCAGTTTGCAGTTTTGATGGGTTAATCCAGAGACTTTCCCACAAGATGAAGCATCTCCTGGAGAATAGGATTTTGCCACAAAGAAAGAACATTGCTCCAAAGCTTGGGGGAGCTCAAAGAGAAGTGGGGCAGAGGATGGAGCCAGCAGCCTTAAACTAGAGGCAAAGAATGTTCCTTCTTTGTGACAAAGAGCACCAGAGCAGTCTGTGTGAACACCAAAAGGACTGAATATAATCCTGGGTCCTCCATGACTAAGCACACAAAAGTCAGCTGTTCATGCTGATATTTTCAAGCTAAATTCTGCTAAGAACCTACAAGACCAGAGAAGACAGATAATTTTCCAAGTGTACATTGACAGAAGATCAATAACAAAGCGGTATCTACAGGCCCTGTGTGATATTACTGAATCTCAAAAGAAAGGAAGCTCTCCCAGCCACAAAACAGAGGAGCTGAAGCCATCACATTAATCAGATAACCTAGCCAGAGAAGCACACATCCTGGAAGAATTCTCTATGTGGACTTCTCAGAGCAATCAAACTTATGGAGAAAAGCAGTGAAATGGGGCTGCACCAGGTGGTAGGCATGGGGAGAAAGAAGGGGTGTTGTCTAGCAAAACTTAATTTGGGAAGATTCAAAAGTCCTGGAGGCCTAGGCAAAGAGGTGTTTGTTGGGTAGCATGGACATGTAACGTAAGTGTGGTATGGTGAAGACAGACCAGAAGCACTCTAGGTTCTGGAGCTGACAGCACAACGTTGAAGAACAATGTCTCCCCAAGTTTCAAATATTCTGAAAGACCGAGCTCAAAGTGTTGGAGTACAAACACTGAATGTAGCAAGATCAGAGTTCAATCCCAGACATTGCAACAGCACTAAATCCTGTTAGGGATTTGTCACCCCCTCCACCTCCAATAAAACATTCTGGAGATTGATTGCATAAGAATGTAAATGGAGGGGTGGAGTGATAGCACAGTGATAGCACAGGCTTTTCCTCTCACACAGCTGACCTGGGTTCAATCCCAGCATCCTATGTGGTTCCCTGACCCTGCCAGGAGATATTTCTGAGCATAGAGCCAGTAGTAACCCCTGGGGCCAGAGAGATAGCATAGAGGTAAGGCGTTTGCCTTGCATGTAGAACATCGGTGGTTCGAATCCCGACATTTCATATGGTCCCCTGAGCCTGTCAGGAGCGATTTCTGAGCATAGAGCCAGGAGTAACCACTGAGTGCTGCCGGGTGTGACCCAAAAACCAAAACCAAAACCAAAACAAAACAAAACAGTAGTAACCACTGAGTGCAGCTGGGTGTGACCCAAAAACAAAACAAAGAGAGTAAATATGCCTGGCACTATTGTACACAGAGAAATGATTATAAATGATGAGTTTTATATTACATGCCTTTACTACAATCCATATATTAAACATATGCTTCCCAAGCTAGAAAAGTCATTCCACACCTTTATAGAAGTGGGATTATCAAAGGATCCAGTGCTCACATCTGCTTCAAATGCCAACCTGTTGGGTTGCCGGGGTAGGTCTCCCATTTGTGTCTCCCCAATGCCTAGGCCTGGCATACTACAGGCACTCCCCAGATGAGCCCCTCATGACTACTAACTACTAAGCCACTGTGTGTCACAGTGGCAGGAGGCAGGCCTCACCTCCGGTGCAGAACTCCACAGTCTCGCTCCAGCCTGACACCAGGTACTCCCCATCACTCTGCTTCACTGCTGTCTGCACCGCCACGCTGTACTCTGTGCGGGGGCTCAGGAACCAGTGGCCTCTCACTGTCATGGGGAGTGGCACAGCCTTGGCCACCAGCTTGGTGGGAACATCCTAAGAAATGGGATGCAGTTATAGAACCTAGGGGCAGACTAGGGTACAAACACCCAACTACACCTTACATCTGATGCCCAACTTCCCAAGTGAACCCCGACCTTCCCAAAGTGGGCCACGGGGCCAGGAGTCCATGGCCCCTCATCTTTTCACCATATTTCTGCAGATGCTAACAGCAGTTCTGAGGAAGGTATGAGGGACACTCCCCTATCCCCAGACCTTTTGCTCCCCATAGAATATTCTCTTGGAAACTAGGGAGAAAGGCCACAGGGTGTAGGGCCACCAAGTTGCAAGCTGAGAGACCTTAGGTTTCGAGGGAGACTTCGAGAGCTGTGCACACAGCAGTGCGGTCTCCTAGGCAACAGCAAATGCTGAGAAGCCAGGGAGGAAGAGAAAATATGCCTTATTCTGGGGCGGGGGGAGTCTAAGGGGGTGGTGTTGAACATTCAAGTCACCGTGGCAACTGGCCTGCCAAAAGACACCCAGATCGGGAGAGCCAGTTCCAAAGAAAGAGGGGGTGAGTAACCCACATGATGCAGCAGTCGTCCTGGGAACCAGCTCCTTCCCACCTCATTCTCCCCCTTTCTCTGCCAGCTGGATAAGGGAGAGCCTTCCTCCCACCCACTCCCATGCTGGCTTTAGCCCAGGGAAGGACACTCTGGCCAGTGGGTGGAGACATCACTCCACCTTTTTGAGCCCCTTAATAATAAAGATAAGTGGGAAGTCTGGAAGGACTCCTGTTGGGGTCACAGAACACCAAGCAAAGACCCTTATCACCCACAGGTGAGTTGGGGGCTTCGTGAACCCTTTGAGGTAGTGTCCTCGGGTGTGCTTGGTGCTTCAGGCTGGGCTTCCTAACCCTTCTAATGCCAAAACAATGTTTGCTATACATGGGCTTTGAGTCAAGCATCACACAAACACTACCTCAAAGAAACTCCCCCAGAGCTTAGGAGGCACAGATGAGATTCTCTTTTCCCAGGGAAGGACCTGCTTTGGGAGAGGCCAGGTGAGGTGATGGCCAGCACTGCGCAGAGAGTAAAGTCTGGATTTCTGCCCTACTCCCACCTCCCCACAGTCAATCCATTCTCCTTCCTCCTTCTAAACAAGGCCATGGAACAGGCCTGGCCACCCCAGCCTCACCCGGTGCTTGAACTTGTTGGAATTTTTGTTCTCCTTCTTGTTGAGGTCGATAAAGTAGTGGGTGACTCGTTCCAGGTCGGTGTTCTCCATGGCCCAGGAGATGCGAAAGGAGTCACAAGTGATGTTGTTGACCTCAATGCTGTGGGGCGTGGACAGCAGCTCCATGATCCCTTCTGGTGTGGCTCCTGCAGGGACTGAGAGGAAAGGAAGAATCACCACCTCCTCTGCACTCCAGAACTTTCTGGAACATCCTACTCCCAATATCGCTTGAAAGATAGAGTTCTGAGGTTCTATGGATTGATCCTACTTTATCGAACTTGATGGGAAGATTGCAGGGGAGGCTAGGACCAAAGGTGGGCTGGCTGCCCTGGGTGGTTCTTGTCTTTCTTGTAGGGGTCCACAGAGCATATGGCACTTGACAGGTGGTGGCCCCAGTGGGAATGCTGCAAATATGGGGTGGGACAGATTTGCAGCAGATGGAGACAGGGCGGGGGCCCTCAGCCAGCAGGCATGAAGACAGAAAGTGGGGATAGAGAATGGTACAAGGAGAGGCATGAGAGAGTTAGGAAGCATCCAGTGGGGGCTGTATGTAGGGGTCAGGACGGGCAAGGATGTCTGGCCATGGGACTCAGGCTTCCTCCTCTTTGGGTGTGACTCCACAAGAGTGCCCCTGCTCAGGGCTGAGAGTGCGCATGCCAGAGAGCTGGATGTGGATCTGCAAATCTGAGGCACTTGGTGCTGGACCACAGTCCCACTCAGGTTTCCCTCACATGTTGACTCTGCTCTTCAGCAGCCTTCATGGCTTGACTCTTACATAATCAGTTTTACTGTTGGCATCTAGTGCAGGCTAACTGCTGTTATATTCAT
>PVKC010007762.1:6886-29145 GCA_004027635.1 Crocidura indochinensis
ACCAGAAACAGAGGGAGTCACTCAATCTAGAAGACCCTGGGGAGAGGGTGGAGGATATGGGAGACAGAATGGGAATGGAGGTGGAGGGAGGACAACTTGGTGATGGGAATTCCCCTGATTCAATGTTTATTTGTAAATGGAATATTACTGTGAATATCATGTAAACCACTATGATTAAAATAAAAAAAGTTAATAAAAATGGATAAATCTATTAAAATCATCAAAATTATAAATTAGGGAAATATAATTAAGTGATCACAAAAGCAGACTAATTTAACTATAATGGTGAACAATATTTATAAAAAATAATTAATTTTATGACAGAAAAGTTTAAATAAAACCTTAAGGAGCCAGTGTGAGGCAAAATTACAGAATGTGCCAAGCTCCCACCATAACCTGCAACACGCTGCCCTCAAGCTTCCAGTGGCCATCAATATGTGTGATGAGAGACAGTGGCAGCGGTGGGGGAGCCAAACTCAGACCCTTCAGAGGTGGAAAGGCTCTTGTTGCAAGGGGATATGTTATGAGTATTCCATGCAATCCTGCAGAATTGTCTCATCAATACCAAGAATCAAGTTGTGAAGGAGCAAGCACAGGGCATGATGCTGAAATTTATGCAATTTTTAAGAGCAGTGAAATACCATAGACTGTGAAGTCCCTGGACATTAATGGTATTCTCTTCCAAATAAAAAACATGTATAAAAGGGCTGAGAAGCCCCCAAAGCCCCCAGAAAATAGCAGTGCAGTGTTGCTCCAGTGACACAAGAAGACAAAACCAGTAGGAGGAAGAGGATCCATTCATTATAAAAGCTATTGCTGAAAGAAAGACTGTTTAAACAACAAAAAGACTCAAGTTACCTGGAGAAGAATTTTGGATGCACAAGCTGGTGAAGGGACTAATAAATTGTCTTAGAAACACTTATCAAGACAGGCATCTGTTGAAGTGTATTTCATTTTTTAATGTGGAGGGATAAATCATGTTTCCTAATCCTTTACAAGAGCTGATTGTGTCTTTGACTACAGAGATATGGCCAGTGCGATTCAGGTATCTTCATATTCATGCACTACCTGTTGAAGAGGGAGCAGGGTAAGCAGGGCTGTGGGAAAAGGGAAGCTTGCCTTTTGAAAGTTTAGAAACTTTTGAGGATTTTCTACAGCGTTCTGGCCTCCCAGAGAAGGTGATTTTCCTTGGATTTATTATAAAGACCTTGCTGCATCTGTCAATTTCTTCTGGATTCTCTAACCTAACTGAATATAGTTGTTTATAATAAGTCCTCATGATGTGTTGTATTTCTTGGGGTTCTGTTATAATCTCTCCCCTTTCATTTGTTATCCTGCTTATTTGAATGGTTTCCCTCTTTTATTTGTGAGTCTTGCCTGTGGTTTGTCTATCATGTTTATTCTTTGAAAAACCAACTCCTGGTCTCATTGATTATCTGTATTGTTTTCTTAATTTCTATGTTGTTTATTTCTGCTCTGATTTTTATTATTTCTTGTCTCCTGATTGTGTTTGGATTTCATTGCTGCTGTTGTTCCAGCTTCTTAAGGTGACCCTTTAAACTGCTGATTTTGCCATTTTCCTCTTTCCTGACATAGACCTGTATTGCTATGAGTTTCCCCTAATTACTGCTTTTGCTGTGTCCCACAGATTTTGACAAGTTGTATCTTCATTATCGTTTGTCTCAAGGAATCTTTTAATTTCTTCCTTGAGTTCCTCTTTGATCCAGCTGTTGTTGAGCAGCATGTTGTTTAATCTCCAGGTGTTGCATTTTCTCCATTGCTTCTTCTTACTGTCAATTTTGACCTCTGTTGCATAGTGATCTGATAGAGTGCTTTTAATGATCCTTATATTTATGACTTTATTTAAGTTAGATTTATCCTAAGGCATGGTCTATTCTGGAGAAGGTTCCATGTGGACTTGAGAAGAAAGTGTATTCTGCTTTCTGGGGGTGGAGGACCCTATAAAGGTCTATTAGCCATAGTTGTTCTTTTTCGTTTTGTTTCATTTTTGGGTCACATCCAGCAGCACTCAGGGGTTACTCCTAGTCTATGCTCAGAAATCACCCCTGGCAGGCACAGGGGACCGTATGGAATGCTGGAATTTGAACCACCATCCTTCTGAATGAAAGGCAAATGCTTTACCTCCATGTTATCTCTCTGGCCCCAGCAATAGTTCTTTTAATTTCTCACTTAGGGCTCGTATTTCTTTGCTAGTTTTATGTCTGGTAGATCTGTCCAGTGGTGATAATGGAGTATTGAGATCTCCTACTACTATCACATTTCTTTCATGTGTTTCTCCAGGTTTGTGAGCAATTGTCTTACATATTTTGCTAGCTCTGCATTTGATGCATAAATATTAACGAGGGTTAGTATTTATTGATCTAGTTTTCCCCCGATCAATAAGTAATGACCCTCGTTGCCTTTGATCACTTTCTTGAGGTTGAATGCAATTTGGTCTGATATAAGAAAGGCCCTCCCTGTTTTTTTCATTGACTTGAATGATTGATTCCATCCTTTTATTCTAAGCCTGTGCCTATCCTGTACTTGTAGGTGTGTTTCTTGCAGGTAGCAGAAATCCAGTTTATGTTTTCTAATCCAGCTCTCTGTTATGTGTTTTTTAATGGGAGAGTTTAGTCCATTGACATTTAAGGAGAGTATTGACAGAGAGGGCTGTTGTGCAGTTGTATAGGGTGGTTGTTATTACAATCGGGGGGTTGGATTGTGTAATTCATTTCTGAGAAGGTCATTTAGCATCGGTTTTGTTTGCACAAATAATGAAAGTTGATTTTTGTTTGAGAATGTTTTTAGTCTTTCCTCCCATATGGATGAGAGTTTTGCTGGGAGTTTTTTGCCATTTGAATTACTATATGTCTTGGTGTTGGTTTATTAGGGTTTATTTTATTAGGGACTCTTTTCACCTCCTAGGTTTGCACCAAACCCTCTTACTAGAGGGTGGGAAAGTTTTCACTATTATTTACCTGACCACTTTTTCTCCATTCCCTATTTCCTCCCCTTCTGGTATACCTATGATCCGTAGATTATTTCTTTTGTCTTTGTTCATTAAGTACTGAACTTTTTTTTCAATGCCTTACCTTTTATTTCCTTGTTGGCTTCTTTGACGTTTTTTGTTTGAAGTTTTTCTTCAAGTTCTTCGATGCAATTCTCCAACTGTGTGATTCTGCTATTATGGCTTTCTAAGATTTCCTTTAATTCTATTTGTATGGAATATCTCATGTTCTGTAACAGTTCCTCTTTAAGTTGGTTGATTTGTTCATCTATGGATTTCTTGTATTCGCTGGCTAGTGATTCTTTCATTTCTTTTTAACATGGCTTGCATTTCTTTTGCCATGGCTGTTTTTAGGTCCTCATCTGTTGGGCCTGTGCATTTTGGTGGACTTGGAAACTTGTTAGGATTTCTCTCTGTATCCCTAGTTGTTAGAGTCTTCCTTAATTTACCCATATTTCTTTGCATTTATTGCTTTGGCTCGGAGTGCAGTGCTTTTGATTTCAGCCCTCTTTTGGGATCCTTCTCTGGGGTGCAGCTCTAAGTGGGCATGTTGACTGAGGTCGCTAAGATTTGGCCCCTCTCACGACTTCCAGTTGAGTCTTGCTCAATTGCCCTCCCCCCTTCCTTCCAGACAGTGGTATTCAAAAACTTATTGTCAGTACATCCATAATATATGAAAGACAAAAAGAACTTCCTTCAAATAGAGAAAAATAAGTCAAATAAACATAAAATATATAATTTAGAAAAAATTAAAACACAATTAATAAAAAGCATCCTAATAGATATAAAAATTTGATTCAACAACCATAGGATATATCATTTTTCTAAGTACATAAGAATTTTTTTTATCATGTAAGATATATTAGGAACCATAAAGTTAGCAAAGTGGATTATGTGCTTGCCATGCAACAGCCAAACTAAATTTAATCCCTAGACCTACATAAGGTCCCTAGTACCCCATCAGGAGTGATTACTTAACACAGAACCTGGAGCAGGTCTTAAGCATAGGCAGGTATGTCTCCAAACTAAAAACAAATTTAGGGACCAAAGTAGTTGTGCAAGGCATATGCTTTGTGCACGTTAGCCTAGAACGAACATCAGTTTGATCCCCCGGCACTGTCCCATATGGCCCCCCAAACCAGGGGCGGTTTTGAGTGCAGAGCCAGGATTAACCCCTTAGCATCAACCAGTGTGGCCGAAAAACCAAAACAAAATAAATAAATTAATTTAAAAAAGTTAAAAGGAAGATAAAAGGGGTCCGGAGAGATAGCATGGAGGTAAGGCATTTGCTTTTCATGCAAATTATGGTGGTTCAAATCTCAGCATCACATGCAGTTCCCCAAACCTGCCAGGAACAATTTCTGAGCATGGAGCCAAGAGTGGCCCCTGAGTGCTTCTGGCTGTGAACCAAAAATCCCCCCCAAAACAAAAGGAAGATAAAAAGTATTCTGCAGCATATATCAATGGATTTAGTTATAATCCATCATAAATGTAGAATAAATAAAAATAAAGATTAAATAACTAAAAATAAATAAGGATAAATGAATTAAGTTAAAATAAATGTGAATAAATAAATATTAAATAATACATAAAATCAATATTAAATAAAAACAAATAAAAATATATGTTTCTATTGTCTGATAGTTCCAAATCCTAAAGAAATGTCTATAAAGTATTATCCTATAAAGTAACATTTATAAAATATTAACTAAGGAAAAAATTAATCATTTAGCTCATATAGAAATTAAATCAGAACACTATCAAAATTTTATATATTTACTATTATTTTATTAAAGGAGAAGAAATATTACTTTATTCTTACACTGCTGCTTATTCATGCTCACTATCAGAGGCTAAGATACTTCCACCATTATCCCAAGGTCCCTTCTTACCCTATATTACATCCTCTGATCAAAGTTCTATTGCCCATATCAGAATTTGATAACATAAAGACTGTCATAGTTTTTTTTTTTAAAAGTTTGCAGACAGTTTAAAAGGCATCTAAACAATTCTATAAGGAGTAATAATTGATCCTCCACAAAAAAGCATGGAGACCCCATTTAGAAGCAGAAAGATACCTATTAGTCATAAAAGTGATTGGGGGCAGGGAACAAAGTATAAATAAATGGACTCATAAGCTGAGCTCTAGACTGAGGTATATTAAAAGTTAAAGTGTAAATAAGTTTAGCCCTTCTGGAATATAAGTGCACTGTTGCCTCAAAGTAAAAATACTTAGAAAATGCAATAAGAAGCAAATGGAAGCAGATCATTACATAAAAAAAATTTTAATACTCATAAAGTATGGAAAAGCCAATAAATATTAAACTGTACAAGTTTAATATCAATCATTTGTACTAAGCATTTGTATCAATGCTTTCTCTAAGTGTCAATAGATTAAGCTTCCTGATTAAAAGACTAGAGGAATTAGAAAACAAAACCCAAATTTCTGGTGCAGTGTGTAAAAGAGACAAACTTGAACTCTTGATCTTCAATACTTTCATAACAATACAATCTCAGTGAAAGGTTTTAAAACATTCATAAAGACAAAGGTAAACTCCACAAAATAAGAACAATCTATCTGTTATGTACCTGATACAGTCCAAGCTAAAAAAGGTAGTAGAAGATAAGATTGATATTACATACTCATTAAGGGTGCAATTGACCGAAAGGACTTAACTCTTCAACATATATATATATGCTGATATATGCATACATATATATGAGTATATATATATTTATTTATCAAAGGAAGAACCCACAAGTTCATAGAGGAACTACTAATAGGCCTAAGCAGACAGATCAAAAACGCACAATAGTGGAAGACAATTTAAAACCCTACTCTTGTCAGTGTAGAGATCTACAAGGAAGAACATCAATAAAGAAGTAAAACTCTTAAATGTGGAATTGAAGGAACTACATTCATTAAGATCCTTAACTCTCTGTAGTTGAAAGATATTCTTCTTCAATGTAGGTGGAATATTCCCCAAGGTAGATAACATATGGGTATACATTGGAACCTATAAAGTTATGAAAATAGAAAATAGAAAGCATAAGTATCTTTCAGATCACAATGCTATGAAGTTAGACATTAATAAATCTATGAGTGGCTCAAATACCTTGAAGCTAAAAGGTGTAAATTAATATTGGATCAAGAGAAACATTTTAAAATGGCATATATCAAAAAAGACCAGACACAACTAGTGTTATCAAAGATGTAGGGAGATTTTAATTTCTAATGATTATGGTTTTGAAGAGTAAAATAAGACCCACAATCAGTTACATTTTATTTATACATTTATTCTGCAATTTGTATTATTTTCACTATACTACTATACTATACTTCCTCTACTTACTACATATACTTATTATATATTATTATAATACTTTGGCCAAGTGGGCAAGAATAGATGGCAAAATAAAAATAAATCACCTGATTTATATTTTATTACTAGACACTAAAAAGTTTGGTGTGACACTTTTAGAATTAACATGCTATTTGACCCAATATTTTGTGACTGAAAAAGAAAAAATCCTTTACTAATAACAATTTTGCCAGATACTGTGCAAAGTTCTAACTCTAGATTGTTGCTTAATTTATCTAACAATTTTCTGTATCTATTTATTTATATATATATATATATAAATATATATACAAATATTACTTTCCCACTTTTATGTTCTTAATAGTATGAATTTCCATGGTGAAGTTTTAATTAACCTCTATCACAAAATTATTTGTGATGGGTTATTTTAATATATAGCAATTCTGATTTGTTAATATTTTTATTACTCATTTGCTAATATTCCTTGTATTACTCTATCACTAACCTTAATATCTATATTTGTTAATAGTTTCATCAGGATTTGACATAAGATAATCTAAGATAATCTGGTTATAAAAATGATTTATTTTTCTAAAAACAAATTAATGTTTTTAGAACTATTAATGTCTTAATAGTTTTTAAGATATCAATAATGAAGCTAGAGATTTATTTGTAGACAGAATTTAAAATTAAAGTTTTAGTACAGATACTATTAGTTTTCTTTTTTTTTTTTTTTTTGGTTTTGGGGTCACACCTGGCAGCGCTCAGGTTTTACTCCCGACTCTATGCTCAGAAATCGCTCCTGGCAGGCTCAGGGGATTATAGGGGATGCTGGAATTCACCACCGTCCTTCTGAATGCAAGGCAAATGCCTTACCTCCATGCTATCTCTCCGACCCCACTATTAGGTTTTAGTAACAGAAAATTTCTATTTTCGGGAGCCGGGTGGTGGCGCTGGAGGTAAGGTGCCTGCCTTGCCTGTACTAGCCTAGGACGGACCATGGTTCTATCCCCTGGTTTCCCATATGGTCCCTCAAGCCAGGAGCATCTTCTGAGCACATAGCCAGGAATAACCCCTGAGCGTCACCGGGTGTGGCCCAAAAACCAAAACCAAAAACAAAAACAAAAACAAAAAAAAAACCAAAAAAATTCTATTTTCTTTTCAAGGGAAAATATTTATTAAAATATTTACAGAGGTTGCTTTGGTTACTCTGAACAATGCTCTATCAGGCTATGTGAACACTACAACTTCTCTACGGCTCAGCTGTTATTGGAGTGCACTAACAGATCAAGCAGTGTTTATACCTTGCAGAATAAAAATTTTATTATATATTGTACTTTTCAAAAATTTTTTCCATTTTAACTGAAAAATAAAAATTTATTAGGAAATTTTGTTCTTAAATTCACTTGCCTTTATAAAGTAACTTTTAAATGTATTTTAAGGGCCTTTAATAATCTTAGCAGAATTCAAGAAAAAATTCTATTTCATATTTTTCTATGTATTATCATTAAGAAAATTACTACTGGTAATCTTTTAATGATGTTTAAAAATCTCTGAAATATATTTTGAAAAGGTCAGCCAGTGAAATATAACTTGAAAAACTGAACAGCAGAAATGGGACTTTTGCATTTGTTCAGACATGTACCAGGTTTCAGTTCCCACAGGCTCACAGACGGTTTTTTCCTTAACAGTTTGCCAAATGTATTTTAGAATGTCCAAAATTTAAAATGTTGATGTATGTGAACTAACTACATAATGAAAGAACTCATGCACCATTAAAATGATAATGTGAATCACTCTTTTCCTCAAATGTGCTAAGGACAACTAACTAGAGCTTGTGGAGAATATCAGAAAGGTAAATAGGTAATATTTTAAAAGGAAAAGAAAGATTTGTCCCAATCAACATTGATTCATTTATCATTTTATTTGCATGTTTTTGGTTTTGTTAGGGATTCCTTTTTATTTTTGTTGAAAAAATAAAATAATGACCATGGAATATGTATAACATGCTACAATGCAATTCCTGATTATTCAGAGCTTAATCATACAGTTTGTGTTTTTCCCTAGCCATTTGCTTCTACTTCTGCCTGCTGCCTGCCTTTTGCCATTTCACTGCTTGTTAGTCTTTGGCCAGAGTATCTCAGAAAAAAGACATTTAAAAAAAAAGGCAGTTCGAGAGGCAGGCCAAACAATTTGAGTTTCTTCCAGTTTTGTCTAAAGTTTCTAAAGGAAGAGTAGAGTGTGTAGGTTCACAAAGGATTCTTTGGTTTTCTTTGACACTCTATATTTTTCCAACTCTGTAATATATACTACTTACTTCTATTTAGCACAGCATTGATCATCCTTTTGTAGACCTCTTGCTCTTCAGAAGTCAAGATAGTTCCCACTTTGGAAAATATTTTGCATTCTAATTTTAGTGCCCCATGGGGAAAAAAATCTACTATTTCTATAGAAATAGTGAAAGAGTTAAGGTACTTGCTGGCCTTTAAAGTAATTGACCCTGGTTCTATTTAACCCAAGTTCAATTCAACCCAAGAATGATCTATCAAGCATACTGGGAGTGATCTCTGAGCACAGAGGCACAATAACCTCCTAACACCACTGGAAGTGCTCCACAAAAACAACCACTGCACTTCCTTTTACCTCACAAAAGAAAATAGCTACTATAAATTCCGCAAAAGTCACAAATATAGAGTGTATGTTTAATTTTTAGTTTCTTTTGGGTGTATGTAGTTAAACCGTTTTATTTGAAGAAATTTTCTTAGGGAAAAATGAGGACAGAGAAAGAGAAATGTGTTCAAGAAATAAAACAGGATTCTTCAAATATAAAAAGCTGAGAGTATGCATCTCAGAGATGTGAATCAATTTCTGGGTACATTATGTGCCCCGCATGCCTTTACAATATTGGTTTTATTTATTGATTTTGATTTTTTAGGCTCGCTGTCCTCATGGTTTACTCTGTGTTCAGGAATCATTCCCAGAAGTGTTAGGAGACCAAAAGTGGTACCTGGCTTTGAACCTGGATTGACTGGCTGCAAACACATTCTTGCTATGCTATCTTTCTGGCCAGCAGAATTGGTTTACTAGTAGAATTTTGTTGTATTAAATATCAATTATAAAGTCCTTGATGGCCATAGATGGAAGAATGGATGGGGCGGCCTTTCTCAGCAATAGCACAGTACAGCAAAGCAATAGGGCATTTGCCTTGCATTCTACTGACCCAGGATGGACCACGGTTTGATCTCTGGCGTATCGTCCCACATAGTCCTCCAAGCCAGGAGCGATTTCTGAAAGCATACCAGGAGTAACTCGTGAGCATCACCAGATGTGGCACCAAAACCAAAAAACATTTAACCCTTTTTATCCTCAGTTTTTGGCTCCTCACGAAGCAGATCATTATCTTCACTCAAGCCAGCTGTCAACCTGCTCTCAAAGTGAAAAGATAGACTCTCAGCTCAAGAAGAAACCGATATTCTGTTGCTATTGATCTAAAGTAAGTGGCCTTCCCTCCTTTCCTCCACCTCCCTTCATTGTGGACCTTTGCTTGCTATCAGACTCGGTTTCTGAGAAGTAGCCGCTCAAGAATTTCCCCAATATGGGACTACTGGGAGCCGTTTTTTTTTTTTTTATTCCACTAGGCCAAATCACAGATTAAAGCAGTGCTCTAGATCTTACACACACACACCCTATTTCTTTTTTTATTTAATTTTATTTATTTATTTATTATTTTTATTTTTATTTATTTTTTTATTTAAACAACTTGAATACATACATGATTTTGTTTGGGTTTCAGTCATGTAAAGAACACCATCCATCACCAGTGCAACATTCCCATCACCAATGTCCCAAATCTCCCTCCTCCCCACCCAACCCCCGCCTGTACTCTAGACAGGCTTTCTATTTCCCTCGTACATTCTCATTATTAGGATAATTCAAAACGTAGTTATTTCTCTAACTAAACTCATCCCTGTGTGTGGTGAGCTTCATGAGGTGAGCTGTAACTTCCGGCTCTTTTCTCTTTTGTGTCTGAAAATTATTATTCCAAGAATGTCTTTCATTTTTCATAAAAGGCTGCCAAAGAGATAGCATGGAGGTAGGTGGCCTGGCCTCCTTTCCTCTACCTCCCTTCATTGTGGACCTTTGCTTGCTATCAGACTTGGTTTCTGAGAAGTCCCCACTCAAGGATTTTCCCGATATGGGACTACTGGGAGCCGTTCTTTTAGACTCCACTAGGCGAAATCACAGATCAAAGCAGTGCTCTAGATTTTATACACACACATCCTATTTCTAAAGACTTAAAGGGTGGCCAAAGAGATAGCATAGAGGTAGGGTGTTTGCTTTGCATGCAGAAGGACGGTGGTTTGAATACCAGCATCCCATATGCTCGCCCTGAGTGTGCCAGGAGTGATTTTTGAGCATAGAATCAGGAGTAACCCCTGAGCACTGCTGGGTGTGACCCAACGCCCCCACCTTAAAAAAAATAAAAGATTTAAAAGGGACATGAATATCTCCTTTGAATATCTTAGATGTATTCCCTTAACAGGTATAACTTTTATTGAATATCCTCTTATATAGTGACAAAGTGACGGTACACCCCCCATCCCCAAAGAATAAAGAGAGAATGGGCATTGGGAGTATCTGCAGGAACTTATTTGTGAAAGGGGTAAGACAAGAATCCTGGAATTACACTCACTCACACTAAAGGCTAATTCCTGATGCTGATCTCAGGAGTCACTCAATGCTGTATTTAGCAGTCAAGCATAATGCTAATTATTTAACCAGCGTTCACCACATAAAAGGCAAATAACTGAACTTTTGTACTAGCCATTCTTGTATAAACTGACTTTTAATAAAAAAATACTAAATAGTAAATGTTCTTGTGATAGTATATAACACACAATTTCTAATTCCCCAGAACAATAACACTCACATAGCACCAAGTATACCAAGAACTCAGATATTATTATAATATTCCTTAAACTTTATATTTGAACAAAAAAACAATGATTTCTTGATAAAGAGATTGATTCTTGGTTGAAAATTTAAAAACTCACAAATGGGCCTCAAACGTTGTAAGTCATAATATTTTTAACAAATGAACTATGAAAATGAAAAACTAGGCTGAAATAATTGCACAGTGGGCAAGGCCTTTGTCTTACTAGTAGCCAACATGGGTTTGATCTCCAGTATCCCCTACACCTACCAGGAATGGTTTCTGAGCACAGAGCCAAGAATACCTCAGTGCTGCCAGATATAATCCAGAAACAAACATATATATATATATATATATATATATATATATATAAATGTAGAGTTGGAATGGTGGTGCAGCAGTAAGGTGTTTGCCTTGCACGTGGCTGACCTAGAACCAAATGTGGTTTGGTCACCCAGTGTCCCATATGGTTCCCCAAGCCAGGAGCAATTTCTGAGTGGATAGCTGAAAGAATACCCTGAGTTTCGCCCAAAAATAAAAAATAAATAAATAAATAAATAAATGTAAAGAAAATAAAAAATGGATATGAGTATCTTAATTGAAGGGTAAAGGAAGGTTCCAACATAAGTAACTCCTTATGTGTGAAACTAGTAACATATATATATATATATATATTATACATGTTACATATAGTATTGATATTGATTTTTAATACATTGATAATTTATACAAATATGGGGGCCAGAGCGGTGGCATGGAGCGGTAAGGCATCTGTCCCCTCCAGCACTAGCCTAGAATGGACCTCATTTCAATTTCCCAGTGTCCCTTATGGTCCCCCAACCCAGGAGTGATTTCTGAGCACATAGCCAGGGGTAACCCCTGAGCATCTCCAGGTGTGGCCTCCAAAAAACAACATTAAATTAAATTAAACATATTTATATAACGTATTGCTATATATTAAAGTCTTGGGTAAATACCCATTATCCTATTAATGAAAAACCACTAACATTATTTTCAGCTTTTAAACTTCAGTATTTATTACACATATATGACATAACATTAAATAGATATGAATATAAAGGATAATATTATATTTTTGTTCAAGTGGACATTTATGGTCTTTGATGATATTCTTTAAGTGGTTTTATTTTTTTGCAGGAGCTAAACCTTACTAATATTTTAAATTTAACTTCCATTGCTGTTTGGGTATGAAATAGTATTAATATATTTTAGTCAAACATATAGACAAGTAATATAAAGTAGAATTATAGATTTAAATTAAACCCAATGAGTATGTTAACTTACTTGGATTTAAAATCAAGAAAATATCAGTACTAAAATTTAAAAAATCATTTACTCAAATGTATGAAAATTCTAGTAAATAAATATTTAAAAGTAAATATTCATTTATTTATTTACTTTAAGCTTACTGATTATAAGACCAATGTATCTTTTAAAAATAAGAAAATAAATACACCAGATGCACAAGCATTTCAGAGTTATCTCATTGCCATGATATGGATAACAACACAGTTGCTTTATTTTATCAGTTCGATATCTGCCATATTTTGTCTTTTAAGTATGATTTTTCTAAAGTTCTGTAAAGATAACAGATGTGGGTTCTGTTAAAGAATACTGGAGGAGACATACAAAAGACATGCGACCTCTATGGCTTCATCTATTATTTGGAAGTGTGCATTTCTCATAAAAGTTTTAAGGGTAAGACCTTTTCTATTATTTTTAACCATTTTATACTTGCATTATAAGAATTTACAAAAATTCTGAGCAAGGATATTTCTTTTTTATACAGTTTATTGATGCATTATAATTTAATTTTTTACCTACTATACTCAACTCTATATGGAATTTAATTTAAAAATACACCTTAAAATAAATTTATTATTTGTAGTATAATTTCTAAAAATTAAGTCAGGAAATAGTTGCAGCATTACGAACATGAAGAATTCTGGGAAGAACATATTGGGTACTTAATTAAGATCTCTACTATGCACATTAGGTTTTTCAAAAACCTTAAGTGATTTATGACTTTATCAAGATATAAAATACAAGACAAAGCTTATATTTTATAAATACCTTAGAATTTTTCTCATGTCATTTAATTGCACAAAGACACTGCTACCACAACATTTAATACAGTGATAACAATGCTGATAAGAAGCTATGCCTTCTTTCTCTAACAATAGGTATATTTAGGGGCCAGAGTGGTAGCACAGTGGTAGGGCATTTGCCTTGCATGTGGCTTACCCAAGATGAATGCAGGTTTAATCCCTGGCATCCTATATGATCCCCCAAGTCAGGGGCAATTTCTGAGCATAGAGCCAGGAATAACCCTGAGTGCTGCTGGGTGTGGCCCAAAGAACCAAAATTAAGTAAATAACAATAATAATATATTTAAATCTATAGGCACTAAAAGATTAAATTTTGTGTAGTATAAATTTTCCTATGAAATATAATTATAACACTCACTGAGTTGAATGTCATCAGAGGTCACAAAATGAAAATTAAAATCTATAATGGTATTCTCAAAATAGTATAAAGAAAGAATACTACATATTAATAGTACAGTCAATGCTTACTTTATAAGGTTCCTTTTTTTTTCTTTAGTCATAGTAATACTCAGGGATTACTCCTGGATCTGCACTCAAAGAATACTCTTAGCAGTTCTTGAAAGACCATATCTATTTCTGGGAGTCAAATCTGTGTCAGCTGTGTACAAGACAAACAGTATAACTGTTATACTGTATAGTCCCTGTAAGATTCTTAGATTCCCTAATATTGACAGTACTTAAGTAAGTTTACTATATCTCCTTTATGCAAATGAAAAGATGAAATTCAGAATTTCAGTGTTCTTTCCAAATTCAAGCATTAATTTTCTAACATCCAAAGCATGCTTGGCCTCCCAAAGTTGCTACTATTCTAGAGAACTCATGGGGGAAAAAACATTCTCAATCTCTGCAAACTTGATTTCAGCATCCCAGGAAATAAAAAATTATATTCTATGGAAACTTATATAAGATATATATTTCACTATTTCCATATATCAAACACCAATTTTGATCATTTAAATTATTGCAAGCTTCAGGGATCAGAGTCATATGCAGCAGGTAGTTGCTTGTCTAGAACATGGCCAACCTGATTTAATCCCTTGACCCAAGAGGGCCTTCTAACATTTCCAAAAGTGATCCCTGAGCACAGAGCCAGTAGTAAGACTTTTGCACTGTCAGATGTGGCCCAAAACAAAATTAAATTATTTTTATAGGCTTCCCAAGATTTTTTTTTTTTTTTGGTTTTTGGGCCACACCCAGTGACGCTCAGGGGTTACTCCTGGCTATGCGCTCAGAAGTCGCTCCTGGCAGGCATAGGGGACCATATGGGAACCGGGGGATCGAACCGTGGTCTGTCCTAGGTAAGGCAGCAGGCACCTTACCTCCTGCGCGACCTCCCGGCTCCTGGCTTCCCAAGATTGATTGATAAAGTTGATAAAGCCACACTCACAGAAAAGCTTAATTATCATTGTCAAATTGAACTTTCCAGTTACCTCAAAACCTAGATAACTTTATTTGGTGTTTTCAGACATGTACATATTCAGAGAGAAATACAGGACCCACACTCATTCATGTTTATTGTCTGCTTCCTATATAGGAAGCATTTTGGTTAGCATAGACAAATTTATCCTCAGTTAGTGGTTAATAAATAAAATGATATCAATGTGAAATGTAGAGTAAAGAAGAAAAAATTCTGTTTTGCCTACTTCTGTTTTTCTGTTTATTGATGTTGTGCTGCACTTGGCAATGGTCAGGGCTTACTCCTGGCTTTAACCAAAACTTAGTGCTCATTCCTAGTGGGCTCAGAAGACATTATATGGTATTGAACCCAGATAGTCCACTTATAAAATAAATATCCAACCTGCTATTTCATAGCTACAGTCCCTACATTCATTTTATTTTTATATTCACATCTATAAATTTGAATATCTATATTTTAGAAACTTTCCTTATGACTTCTTATGACTTTATATTCTGATTATAGGGTATCTGAGAGATAAAAGAGACAATGCTTGCTTTGGTTGCAACAAACCAACATTCAATCCCTGTCACCACATATGGCCCATGAGTCACATCAGGAGTGATCTCTGACATAAAACCAGGAATATATCTTTAACTTAGGTATGAACCAAAAACTTATAAATAAATTAATAAATAAATTCTGATGTTCTTTTCTTTCTAAAATTTGAATCAGTGCAGAAGCTTAAGAAAAAGAATTTTTTTCTATTTTTCTGTATATACACGGTACCCACTTTCTGTGCTGAAAACTTAACTTCCTTTAAGCTTTTACACAAACACAAACATACGTGCACATATATACACACACATGCATACTCACTCTTGCATAAAAGTTTATTAGATTAAATGTTCCTTATATGTTCATGCACAAAATTCTATTTGTATAAGTTCATAGAATAATTGCCAGAATTTTACTTTAATAAATTCACATTAAAATTTGGTATTTTGGGGAGCATAGTGATAGCACCTGGATAGGGCATTTGCCTTGCATGCAGCTGACCCTGGACAAACCTGGGTTCAATCCCTGGCACTCATATGGCCCTCGAGCCAGGAGCAATTTCTGAGTGCATAGCCAGGCGTAACTCCTGAGAATCACCAGGTGTGGCCCAAAAACCAAAAAAATAAAATAAAATAATATTGCCATTTTCCCATCCAAACAACATATATTTCAAAATATCATTAAGTCTTTTGGAATATACAACAAACACATTTGAATATATGTGTGCTATTTCCTTTGACCATATCTGCATCCTCTATATGATCATTTATTTCAACAATCCTCTTTGAATCTAGTTCATTTTTAAGACTGAGATCTTGAAAGTATAGATAATTTCATAATATCATAATGCTAGCAACTCACCATAATTCCTGACTTACAAAAATAATAAATAAATATTAATTGAGGAATATATACAAGAAGTTGAAATTACATTTCTAAAATTTTCGGGGCCGGGCGGTGGCGCTGGAGGTAAGGTGCCTGCGCTAACCTAGTACGGACCGCGGTTCGATCCCCCGGTTCCCCATATGGTCCCCCGTGCCTGCCAGGAGTGACTTCTGAGCGAATAGCCAGGAGTAACCTCTGAGCATCACATGGTGTGGCCCAAAAACCAAAAAGAAAAAAAAAATAAAATTTTGGTCATTGTTTTCATACTTGGATAAAAGTTTAAAATTTTGGTGACTACCTATTCAGAAAAATCTAATAGTGAGTTATTGCTTAATATTGCTTAAGTAAATTTAACTTTACACATTCTTTTTAAGTGTACATAAAACATTTTTTAGGAAGGTACATACATTTGACCACAAAGCAAGACTAAATATATTTAAGAAGATTAAAAGCACCCACTGTAGCTTTTCTTATCAGAGTGATTGAAAACTGGAAAAAATAGGTAAAAATGTAAAAGTTATGAATGCAAGAAACCGACCAATAATTTCCTGAGCAATTAAAATAGAAAAAAAGAAAAATTAAAAAATCACTTAGGTTAAAGTTTTTAAAAATTATATAAGATATTAGGAAAGAATTTCTAAAAATGGAGTTGATGGCAAATATACTCTTGATTACACTTCAAATTAACTTTGTATATGATATATGATAGAATTCTCTATTTTATTTTCACTAATAAAGTTTTCCAATATAATTTGCTAAAGAGACTTTTCTTGTTTAACTTTATACACCTAGATCCATTGTCAAAGTTTGGTTACACATGTATCTGAGGGCCTATTTATCAGCTTTCAATGATTTGATAGTCTACCTTTATTCCAGTCTCAGACAGTTTTGATTACTTTAACCTTGTAGTATAATTTTAATAAAAAGACAATATTATAGTTTATCATAGTACCTAAATAAAAATTCAGATAAAAAATATAAAGCAAAAATTATTAATAAAATAAGAAAGTTGAGTGCATTACCTAATGCAAGGGTGATTCAGCAAAAACAACTCAATATAAAAAATGGAAAAATCACATGGTCATGTAATACAAAATATACAAAAAAGAGAACTTGACAAAATTATATTTTTATGATAAAAATATTCTGTTTTATTTTATGATAACATATTTTATGATAAATATATATATTATAACACCATTAGTAGTACATATGAATTAAAAGGACTCATTGATGATATTCAACAAAAAAGGTTAAAAGTATTTTCTCTAAGTTCAATGACAAGATGTGTACTTTCACCATTTTTTTCATGGAGGTAAGGCATTTGCCTTTCATGCAAAAGGTCATCAGTTCGAATCCCAGTGCCCCATATGGTCCCCCATGCCTGCCAGGAGCAATTTCTGAGCATGGAGCCAGGAGT
This sequence comes from Crocidura indochinensis, assembly GCA_004027635.1. NCBI lineage: Eukaryota > Metazoa > Chordata > Mammalia > Eulipotyphla > Soricidae > Crocidura > Crocidura indochinensis. The sequence goes on from PVKC010007762.1 coordinate 24,538, forward strand.
AACCCCTGAGCACTGCCGGGTGTGACCCAAAAACCAAAAAAAAATTTTGTTTTAAATTCCTATTTATATTGGTAAAAAATTGAATACTAAGGAATAAATTGAACCAAAGATAAAAAACTTTATTCTGAAAACTAAAAACTACCATTGAAAAACACAGAGATTACACAAATAAATTGAAAAGCAGTCTATACTCATGAACTGAAGTAATTAATATTGGTTAAATAAAAGAAATCTCATACTACAAGATCATTTATGTATTAAATGAAATCTATATCAAAATTTAAAAATAATTTTTATCAGAAATAGAAAAAATTATAAAATATGTAGGAAACAGTAAAGTACCCTGGATTTCTAGAAATAACCGAAGGCAGCCAGCATTAGATAACTGTTACATCACACAAAAATGTGAGTTAAATAGCTAAATGTAAGATTAGAAATCATTAAAATCCTAAAAGAAAAAAATGATTCTTGCCATGAATTGCTAACAATGATTTTCAGATATGAAATCTAAAAATTAAACAGTAAACCCAAAACTAAATTCACAAGACTGCACCAAAACAAAAGCTTCTGTACAACATAAGAAATAATTAACAAAGTAAAAAGGAATTTGGAAATCACACAACTAATTTGAATTTAATATCCAAATAATATAAACCCTCAGGTACCCAATGTTTGAAAAAAATTTCAAAAATTTTTAAATGTACAAAATAGTCTGGTGAAATGGTAGAGTACTTGCATGTGTAATGCCCTTGGACTGATCCCTGACACTGTGACCTTCTGAGCATTACTGAAAGTGGCACCTTTAGACCCTACATGCATAACCAGGACCTCTTACAATTGTCCTTTTGGTATCTAAAAGCCAATTTTTCCTCTATATATTATATGTGTTTTTAAATGTAGATGAAAACTTTGAATAGACATATTTTCCAAAAATACACACAAGATACTAGTGAAATAAAAGATGCTTAAATGAAAACAACAAAATTTTCTCATGTCTATTAGGATGGTTCTTATTTCTTTTAAGGACAAAATATAACTAGATAACTAAATGAGAAATGGCAAAAGTGAAACTTGGGCATTGTTGGAAGCACTGTAAATAGGTGTAGTCACTATGAAAACAGCATGGAGAATCCTAAAAGAAATTCAAAAAGAACTACAAAATATTACAGTAATTTTGCATCTCAGAATATATCTGAGAAAAGAAAAATAACTAAAAATATATCTGCACCCCTCTGTTCAAAAGAAAATTATTCACAACAGCTGGTTCACTTGGAACCAAATATTAAGTGACCAATGAATGAATAAACAAGTTATTCTACATTACATTCAATGAAGTATTATTTAACCACTTAAAAAGTTAAAGAAATGGGGGCCGGAGCGGTGGTGCAAGCGGTAACATGTCTGCCTTGTGCACGCTAGCCTAGGAAGGACTCGGGTTCGATCCCCTGGTGTCTCAAATGGTCCCCAAGCCAGGAGTGATTTCAATGCATAGCTAGGAGTAACCCCTGAGCATCACCGGGTGTGGCCCAAAAACCCCCCAAAAAATTATTTTAAAGAAATGTGTCAGAGCAATAACACAGCTGTAGGGCTTGATTCTTGCATGCGGCCAATATGGACTGGAATTGGGTTCTTTCACCAATATCCTATATGGTTCCCCAAGCCTGCCAGGAGTGATTTCTGAAGGCAGATTTCTGAGGAGCAACTAACCCTTGAGCACCTCCGGGTGTGCCCTCCCCCCAGAAAAAAATTATTTTAAAAGATTTTTCTAAAAAGATGATAGAAAAACGTGAATGGATGATTGTGAGAAATACTAATTCAATTACTTTTACTATTTATAATTGAAAGGGTAAAATCTTTCTGGAGAAAAAGAAACTTCATTATTTTAGCAAAGTAACAAAGCAGTCTGTAGAAATATACTTAGAATTTATAGGAATTAATCAGCTTTAAAAACACTCAACTACAAGTACACTAGTTTTTAGGCCAGGTCTATTAGATAAAAACTCATGTCATTCTTTTCATCCTCTAAATATGCTAAACTGATAGTACATGAAATGTCAGTAAACTTTTCTTTAAGGTATATTCATCATGGTCTAAACTCCCCCAAGATATAAATACCAAAAAGGGGTGCTGAAGAATCTTAGTTCCTTCAAGTTCCATTTTTTCTCTTTACTCCACTTAACTCTTTACTTGTTCAACTGCTTGTTTTAATTCTAGGAGGAAATATTTAAGAAGTTAACAGAGTAGCCAGGGCTTATGACACAGATAACTCGAATTCATGTGTGAAAACTAACTTTCCCTTAAAAAATAATTGAAATTTCACCTCTTCATTTCCTGAAAGGAAGAAGTAATCAACAATAATCTTCATTTAAAAAAAATCTCACTCAGAACTTGGTACCTGCTCTTTTTCCTTTACCTCAAAAATAAATAATCATAAGAGAATTATATAAAAGACTTAGAGTGAAAACTTTAAGCTCAGAGATAATAAGATCTGTGTTACATAACCAGAAGACAAAAGAAAGAAAAATATAGGGGAAACTCTAGAATGATAGGTGTAAGCTAGAAATTTTAATTAATTTTGAAATTTAAATCAGAAATATCTGTATGAAATTGCTCAAAGTACAGTGAGAGGAGTGCCAAAAGGTTGATCAGTAAGGAAAAAATTGCTGGATAATTTTTTTTTAAAAAAAAAGCCATATGAAAGATGAAACTAACCAGGAGAGCAAGAGTTTTTCAAGGTAATTATTAAATATCATCATTATTAGTGATTATCCAACATGAGACTTAAAGAAACATTCGATCTAACTAAAACTAGGGGCTTTATAACTTAGAAGCGGCTCACAGTCAAGATTGTCACTTTTAATCAACTATTATTCTCACTCTAAAGTCATAACAGTAAATTCTAAAATCATTACCTATGTCCCTATTAGTATCTCTACAGCACTTAATCAATATCACATAGAATGCAACTGTAAATATTAATGAATTATGTTAGTCTCCTTAAATACTTCTTCAAAACATATAATAAATAGGGAATAAAAATGTTACTTTTAAATGGCCTATTATTTAATAGTGAATATTTTAATAGTATTTGATGAAATTGAGAGAGATGAAAAAACAAATCCTCTAGTTGAGCATTGAGTTTTAGAATTTAATGCTATTACTCAATAATAACCCATTTCTCTTCCCCTTGCCTCCAAATCTCTACACAGATATCACTGGAAGTATCTATGAAAATAAAAATTATTCTTTTATAAATGGAAGTATAGAGGAAACTTAGCTGCCTGCTGCAATTATCCAGATAGGGCTATCAAGGTCACTAAGAGTAAGGTCTTGCTTGGGTTGGCACCAGCTGAGCAGGTAAAAAATGGATCAGTGTTGTACAGAGTCCCATAGGACAGGCAGCCGGATGGCTTTGCCATGCCAGATGACCAGTTACGGACATAACTAAATGGGGAATTGTGTTTGTCAGCTTTCCCCAGAGATACTGAAATCTGTGTTCCATGACAATCCCACTGAATTGTCATTAGAGCAGATGGAAGTCAGAGTTCCTGTATTCCACAACCTTCAGTTATTCTCTGGGTTAGTTAGATCTGAGACTTTGAACTCCCATGTCTTTTATGATGCCTTATTTTCAAGAGGAAAAAATATATCAAAAGTAAATTGTAAATAGCATACTAATTTAAATTGAGTTTTGGTGATCTATTTATGTACACATTTTCCATCAAAACCTCCATCTCTTTCAGCACATTCAATGTCTATCCATTATTTGTTCTGGATGTCATTAGTTGACTTAATCAAAATAATTTGTTTAGTCTGGGATAAAATCAAGTTGGAATATCATATTCTAAATTTAATTGTAAATGAATGAAAATCTATACTTTGAGAAAGCTGTTCTTATAGCCTATGTGATGAAATCCTTATGATGGCTTATACTCTGAAATGTAAAATAATCTCTTTATAAACTATATATTGCCTTTTAGAGCCTAATGACTCAACAACTAGAGTTTCCTGGAGACTCAGTAAGTCTGAAATTCTATTGCTCTGTTGAAATTTTAGATTTAATGTTATCTTTAAGATTGCGCTAATACATTTTTATCTCATTTTAATACTCTCCAGGACAATTATTAAACATTTCAATTTTGTAAATATACTCTATAGATATCAGGGAAAGAAATGAATACAATTTTAGGGACCATAGGCAAAAGAACTTCTAATTGAGGAATTATTCTAGACATTTTAAATAAAAGAGAATTTTATAAAAATATTCTCTTATGAAAATAATGCATGCATACAGTGATAATTAAATTAAATTCTGTAATTTTTACAAATTTACAAATTCCTAGGCCTCTATAAAAGCTCACTCTTCTGAACTGTTATACAACCACTATTAATGCTTCTCTTAATTCTTTCATTCACATACTTTAAAATATTTTATATTATGCTAAGTATCCAAATCCATTAGGATGCTCAATTAATTAAAATAAATTTTGATAGAAGCCAGTTGCTATAATAGTACTAATAGAAATCAGATGTTATGATAACACTCATAGTCAGTTTGTAAGTCAAAAATTAAAATAAAACAGTGATGGTGGTGGTGGTGGTGGTGGT
>PVKC010007763.1:0-21759 GCA_004027635.1 Crocidura indochinensis
AGAAAGAAAGAAAGAAAGAAAGAAAGAAAGAAAGAAAGAAAGAAAGAAAGAAAGAAAGAAAGAAAGAAAGAAAGAAAGAAAGAAAGAAAGATGTTAAAAGACAATGCAGTGGATAAAGCTTGATGGATTTGATCCCCAGCACCCCATATGATCCTTCGAGCACCAGTAGAGACAATTCCTGAGCTCAGAAGCAGGAGTATTCCCTGAATGCTGCTATTGCAGACCAAAAAAATTTTTTTGTTTTAAATGGTAAGAATAAATGTAAAATCCAGGCCACAGAGCCAGGAAAGGGTAGCCCATGCCTCTATGGCACAATGACCTCCATGGTGAGTCCCTGAGCTCCATCATCATGATTGGAATGGGATATAAGCAGGTGACCGTGAAATGCAGAATCCAGTAGCAGTTGTTCACAGACAGCCAAGCAGCAGCTAACACATCAGACAAACAGGTCAAGATGTGCAGAATTTCCAAACTCTTCAGCCTAAGTCCTCGGGAAACATACTAATTGTAATGAACATTACTTAATAACTGGTGATTTGGGGGGGGGGGGGGGATGACGTTTAGGACTACTTCCACCACAATGCTCAGGGTACCATGCAAGTCAGGGGAATGAAGCCAGGGTTCATGTATGCAAAGCACGGGCTCTTTCAGCCTCTCACTTCTTGCTAACTGGAAAACATCTAAAAATAAAACCAAGAAAATATACACACATACATGGTAACCAAAAAATGTATCTTCTTATGTTAATTGCTTCTGATAGATTAAAATGGTACACAGCTTAATGATGGAGACAGAGTCTGAAATATGAGAAATATGCTGCAAGGTTATTTCATCATTGTGCAAATGCCACTGAATAAATGTACAAACATGTAAGGTACAACCTACTTCACAGCTCAAGGTACATTTCATAACAAAAATATTCTGAGAGCTTTAGTTTCTAACAGCCTATACTATATACACAGGCATGTGTATAGTGTGTCAGACATACAATATTTGTTCCTGTCATAGTCTAAAAATCTAGCCTCTGGGGCTGGAGCCATAGTACAGTGGTAAGGTGTTTGCCTTGCACACGGCCAACACAGGATGGACCCCAGTTCGAATCTTGGCATCCCATGTGGTCCCCTAAGCCTTCGAGGAGCAACTTCTGAGCACAGAGCTAGAAGTAACTCCTGAGTGCCACCAGGTGTGACTCAAAAACCAAAAATATAAAATAAAATATTAAAATAAATAAATAAAAATCTAGCCTCTAAATTTGGTACGGGCATCAATAGATCTATATGGCTCAGTTCACTGGAGCAACCACAGTATATGCTGACACATCCTTTAAGTAACAATAATTAACAGCATTAGTAAACAAGTATATGACTATATGAAAAAAATAAGGCAGGGTAAGGGAAGGTGAGAAATTTAGGAGAAAAGGTATATGAGTAGAAAAGATTTAAAATACTATATTGAGGCTGGAGAGACAGCACAGCACTAGGGCATTTGCCTTGCACGTATGTGATTCAGGGCGGATGGTGGTTCTAATCCTGGCATCCCATGTGGTCCCCCGAGCTGCCACGAGCGATTTCTGAGCGCTGAGTCAGGAGGAATCCCTGAGTGCTGCCGGGCGTGATTCCCCCCACCCAAAAATCCCCCCAAAATTAAATAAAACACTATATTATACTAAAAGTTAGTCAATATAGTCAATGATCAAAATAAAACTTTAGGGGGTACAAACACAGCAGTAATTAAGAACCGGGGACACCCTTAATGCTTAGTCTGGTGGTGCTGGGATTGCGGGAAGGCAGTGGAAAGAAGAGACAGTCTAGACATCTGTACACACTAGGTATGTGTTCTACCACTTAAGCCATATCCCAGCCCCCAAAACAATCAAAATTTCAAGACAATTACAGAAAACAAATTAAAAAAAAACTAATTTAGGGCCAATACAACATAGGACAAATATATGACCATAATCTGTGCATGAAAGAAAAGTTGGATTTGAAGGTGGAAAAAAATGTTATTCCTTAGCTATTATTATTATTAAATGTTACAAAGCAAACAGGAGCAATGTCACATATTCTTTTCTTTTCTTTTCTTTTCTTTTTTTAAAAAGTTTTTATTTTAATTATGACAACAAAGATGCAAAGAAAGAGGGCAGGGTAAAGTTACAGTGGAAGCACAATCACCCATAAACAGAATTCTCGGTAGTCCCATCGATGATATCCCAGCCTTGAACTTTTTTTTTTTTTTTTTGAAAAGTCAATGTCACATATTCTTAATCTATGATCTCTATGTCAATGGCCTGTTACATAAATTAAATTTACATGTCATGGAAAAATACTACTAAAAATACGATATGCTCACTACAAAATCTTCAAACTGGGGCCCGGAAAATAGCATGGAGGTAAGGCGTTTGCCTTTCATGCAAAAGGTCATCAGTTCGAATCCCGGTGCCCCATATAGTCCCCTGTGCCTGCCAGGAGCAGTTTCTGAGCATGGAGCCAGGAGTAATCCCTGAGCACTGCCGGGTGTGACCCAAAAACCAAAAAAAAAAAAAAAAATCTTCAAACTGATGAGCTATGGAGCCAGAGAAACAGGACAAGCCACTTGCCTGCCAGGAGTGGCCCCAAGCACTTCCAGGTGTAGCCCCAAAACAAAAACCAATAATAATAATAATAATAATAATAATAAACCTGATCAGATAGAGAACAAAAACAGATGAACCAATAAACTATTTTGCAAAAAACAGGAAGGTGAAGGGAAGGGTAGTCCTTGGAACGAGACATAGGAGAAGAGGGAGAGTGCTTGAACTGTATTGTATGTGGCTGAACCATATTCAATTGTTGGTACCCTTCATGGTCTTCCAAGTCTTGCCAGGAGTGATCCATGCATGAGCATAGAACTTCAGTCAACCCCGAACACCACTGGCTATGGCCCCAAAAACAAAACAACAAACAAAAAAATGGGCGTGTCTTCTTTATTTTTTACATAAAAGCTTATGTAAGGTGTATTGCACCAACATTTCAACTACTAATTACAAAATTATATAAAGGATAATAAAAAGAACTCTCAATGAGCATTTAGGTTTAACTTTGTCGCTGAAATCAAGATATATGCCAGATGTGGACTGATGATGCCTTACCTTCTTCTGAAGAACATTAACTTTCCGTTCTTTTACATCCAACATGTCCTTCAGGTCATGTATCTCTCCAGCCTGGGTCCCCTTCTCCTCAGCCATGTCCTGAATTTGTTTTGTCTTCTTATTCAGCATGGTTTCCTTCTCTTCCAAACGCAATCTAAGAGCATCCACCTAAGAATGTGAATATTTTTATAAAGAATTAATTGACAATAAACATAATTTGTTCCACATAGCTGTGTATCGCAGTACAAAGGAAACTTATAGAGAAAACTTAATTAAAATCAAGCACCACACTACAAATGATTATTCTATTTAGAAATTAAACATTAAAAGTTTGTGAGAACTTGGGCCAGGAGAGATATCACAGCAGGGAGAGTAACTACCCTGCATGCGGCCCACTCAGGTTAAATCCCCAACACCTCATTGATCCCCATGTCCTTCCTGAGTTTCAAGCCAGGAGTGACCCCTGAGCACTACTGGGTGTGGCCCTCAAACAAAACAAAAACTTTTGTGAGAACATTTAAAATAAGAATAACTCGGGGCCTGGGAGATAGCATGGAGGTAAGGCATTTGCCTTTCATGCAAAGCCTCATCGGTTCGAATCCCGGTGCCCCAGATGGTCCCCCGTGCCTGCCAGGAGCAATTTCTGAGCATGGAGCCAGAAGTAACCCCTGAGCGCTGCCGGGTGTGACCCAAAAACCAAAAAAAAAAAAAAATAATAACTCATCAGGGGCCGGTGCAATACCACAGCAGAAAGGCATGGCCTTGCACATGGCCAATACAGGATGGACCCCCGAGCCTGCCAAGGGCAATTTCTGAGCGCGAGCCAGTGGCTGGAAACAAAGAAAAAAGAATAACGCATTAGTTAAATCTATGACAGTGTCAGAATAAATAAATCTGAACCAACAGGACAAAATTTAGAATTGTTATAAAGAGATGTGCTTTGCTACATCTCTAACAGTAGTGTGATCTAACTTTGAGTTTCTCAAACTTTCTGTACATTAGCGTCACCTGCAACATGTAAGCAGCTTGACAGGCTCAGTCACTAGTTCAGTGAGGTTGTGTTGAAAAACATATTAATTATTGAGTCCTGGATGGAGGTGGATGATGGTGAGATGGATGGATGGGCCTTTTTCTGCCGGCCTGGGACACGCGCCTGCAACCCCTTCCTGCCAGCCAGCGAGTCTTAGGGTGGCGGTGAGGAAACGATCTACAGGCAGTCAGGTTTCAGGAGACATCAACTTTATTAAGGCCCTAGCCACCATGTGTGGCTCCTAAGCTTTTTAAACCTTTTAAGCCAGCTACATAAGTAGCACTGCATTCAAGCCTGCCTCTTCTCCCTCCATCCTGTTTCTCACTGCATATCTCTCTCAATCCTTGAATTCTCTCCCGCCTTTATTAGCAAACACAGACCCCTCCCAGATGTGGGCAGGTCTGACTCTCAAGGTGAGCAAGCCAGGAAGTTGGGGGAGTGGAGTCACGGGGTTGGATCTCCAAATTCATACTCTTAAAAGCCCTCTGTGGTGATATAATGTTTTAGAAAATAAAAAACATAAGCATCACCAAGCACAAAACATATCCAATAACACAATCTACCTAAATGTAGGTCATGATTCCTTTACGGCAAATATTTCATAATGAATAGCTGCACATGACAAAAATCAAAGGTCTACCCTCAACTACTGAAATTGTACCTCTAAAATATACTAGTAGCCTTAACCTTGAAGTCTAACAGTTTTTGTTAGGTCTGACTGATCTAATAGAGCTACAAGATGTCATAATTTAATTTAGACTAGTCGTACTTGAAGAGTTCCTAGTACATTGGATTATGCACATCTAAAGCAACAAATATATTTAAAGAAAGCCTCTCTAACCTTGAAGTCTATTACTTTCCCTCTCTGACTACAGATTAATGCATAAAGGATAAAGATACACAGTAATATGGTTAATGAGTCCTATTTTAAGTATACCAAAACTCTCAAGAAAAGATCTAATACCTAAACTATAAAATATTTGAGAAGCAGTATGATGTATATGTTGATGTTTAGAAAGTATTGTGGAAATTTCCTTCATTTTTTCTTAATCACCAAAATACAAAGTTGTTCATGATTGAGTTTCAGTCATACAATGTCCAATCACTCATCTGTGCACCAGTGTCACTTTATTCATTCCATCCATAGGCAGTGTTACTGAAAGTATATTTTGCTTATCACTCAAACTCCTTTCGGTATGCAGTTCTTGTCCAGAGTGATCAATTCCCACTATCATTGTCACAGTGGTCCCTTCTTTGACCTAACTGCCCTGCCCATGTGGCGAGCTTCCTCCTACGGACCAGTCCTCCTGAACTTCATTTGTATTGTCTTTGATTGTCATTCTTCTATTATGCTTCTTTATATCCCACAAATGAGTGCAATCATTCTATGTCTTTCCTTCTCTGACTCATTTCACTCAGCATGAAACTCTCCATGTCCATCCATGTACCACAAATTTCATGACTTAATTTTTTCTGATTGCTATGGAGAAACATAGATAAACTAAAATAATCCCTACTTTTTAATAATTTATAATTGAAGAGTTTCATAAATAGATCACATAAACATAGTAAGTGCTGCAATAAAGAGAGAGTACAATTTTCTTAATGTATAGAAACAGCATGTTTAATTCTGCTTGCAGGTCTGCAACAGTTTTTGAAGAAGCCAGAGTAAAATGAAGATGAGAATATGGGGGTCAAGGAGATAAAAATCAGGCCAAAAACAAATCCAGTCATGAAAAATTATTCAATATGTGCGAGAATTTGAATTTTACCAATAAACTATCATGGATCAAAGCTAAAGAGTCAAAAACAGGCTCAGAGATTTCAGACAACTGATGATTTTGACTTTGACAGGTCTTTATTTATTAATTGATTTACACACATCGTGGTGCTCATAGCTTACTCTTTCTTGGCTCTGCACTCAGGGATCATCCTTGGTGGTTTTAGAGGACCATATAGGGTGATGAGGATTGAATACAGTATTAAATACATGGAAGGCAAGCACCCTACCCATTGTGCTCTCTCTTCAACCCCAACAATATTATTTCTAACCTAAAAGCTATCTTAAAAATCTATCTGAGGAGCCTGAGAGCACAGCGGTAGGGTGTTTGCCTTGTACACAGCTGACCCAGGATGACCTGGGTTCAATACCAGCATCCTATTTGCTCTCGAACGTGCCAGAACAATTTCTGAGCCCAGAGCAATTTCTGAGCCAGTAACCTCTGAGCACTGCCACCTTGGTGAGGTGTTCATTTCGTTGACCTTTTGTTCTGTGTCCTCCCATATTCTTCTCACTCATAAAGTCTCATTTGGTAGATCTGCTGCACAGATTTGCATGTACATTTCTTTTTTTGATCCACTACTTTCAATATTCTGTCTCTATATTCAGATTTTTTTCATTATGAGTATAATGTGTCTTAGAGTTTTCCCAATTGGAACTATTTTCACAGAAGCCCTTTGAGCTTCTTAGAACTGATACCTATAATTCTCAAATCTGGAAAGTTCCTATTGATAATTTCATTAACTATTGATCATGTTTGCCTTCCTCTTCTCCAGGGACTCCTATGACTCTTGTATTGCTCATCTGGAATTCATCCCATCATTCTCTAATATGTATACTGTTGATTTCTCTTTTCTGTTTGTTTTTGTTTTTTTTGTTTTTGTTTTTTTTTTTTTTTTTGATCACACCCAGCGATGCTCAGAGCTTACTCCTGGCTCTGTACTCAGAAATCACTCCTGGCAGGCTCAGGGGACCCTGAAGCCTGGATTACTGATGCCAGGAATCGAACCCAGATTGGCCACATGCAAGGCAAAAGCCCTACCCTCTGTGCTATTGCTCCGCCCCCTATTATTCATTTCTTTTCAGAGTAGCTTCCACCTTCTGTCCTTTCCTAGCTGTTTCTTCCTTCTCATCTTGGAGCTCCTCAGCTGTTATTATTCTGCTGTTGAGAACTTCTATTGACTGTTTTATATAAACTACCATGTTCTTCATTTCTGACAGGAGTAGTTTTTTTAAATTCAACTCATACTTTCTTGTGCTTTGCTGACTACCTGTACTATCATTCACGTTTTTTTCTTTCCTTTCTTTTCTTTTTTTTTGAGCTTTGGGGCCACACTTGGTGACGCTCAGGGGGTACTCCTGACTATGCGCTCAGAAATCGCTCCTGACTTGGGGGACCATATAGGACATTGGGGGAATAGAATTGAGGTCATCCTGGGTCAGGCGTGGGCAAGGCAAATGCCCTACCATATCACCACTAGGTCTGTACTATCATTTCTTTAAACTCACTATAAACATCTTTATCACAGTGTCAATAAAGACACTGTATTTATAGTTTAAACAACAAATTACAGTTGTTTTATGTTTCAGGTAATACTATTTTCTTCCATTGAACTTGATGTGCTTCTATGTGTTTACTCCATTGGTTTTCTAGTGCTCTTGCTGTGCTGAGTGAGTCTTTGTAATCAACCCCTGGAAGATACTGAGATATGAAAAGCTGGAGTGTGTTTTCTGACTTCTGTACCCATCTTCACAGGATGACAGGAAGAATGGCTTCTCTCAGCATTTAATTTGTTCAGTAAATCTGTTCTGAGCCCTTATTACAGTGCAGGTCAAGTGTGGAGGTCACTGGCATACACTGAAAGGAGGTGCTCAGTCTCCAGGAGGTCTAGAATAGATAAGCCCAGTGATGGTAGCAGGAGGCAAGCCTCATCTGGGGTGGAAGAGCAGTAGCAAGCACGGTTCTTCCAATCCTTCAGAAATCCTGATTCCTTAGTCAGCAAAGACCACTTTTCCAATAGGATCAGATTCTGACCTTCTAGCAGACATGAATCTGGAGACTGACCACCAAACCAGATGCCAAAAAACATTCTCCAAATGATAAAGTATGATAAAAATTCACTTAGAATTCAGGAGTAGGATGTACCCACATTGTCACTAATTATTGCAAATAAACCAATCAGAAGCTTAAAGCAGTCCTGTTATTTTCTTTTACTTCTTTGCAATAGAGGAAAATAGAGAAGTCTTGTGAGACTAAAATGAGAGGTCAAGACAACACAGAATGGACAGAGAATAAAATTCCAATTTCCATTGGCAGCTGCTCTGCTCCCAGCCCAGATGAATCTCAAGGATTCGAATACTCCTTTACTTTACCTGTTCCCAAACTCACTGGTACTCTTAAAGATATGACAGACTTTTTGTGATCTCCTCAAAAGCAACTGTTTGATAGGCTCATGTGTTGCAGTACAACAAAATACTTGACTGTAAATACAACAAAGCATACAGGATCTGTATGCTGAAAATTATAAGCAGCTAATGAAAGAAATCAAGATTTCTTTGATTTGAGTTCTTCCTGTCAAAAATTCATGACACATAAACTTGACATGCTTCCAGCAAGCCAGTCTACTTCAAACTTTCCTCCGAGAAGATTACTAAGTGAGTTTCTTTTAAAAATTTGCTTGGATGGGGCCAGAGAGATAGCACAGCGATAGGGCATTTGCCTTGCACACAGCCTATCCAGGACAGACCGTGGTTCGAATTCCGGCATCTCATAAGATTCCCCATGTCTGCCAGAAATGATTTCTGAGCACAGAGCCAGAAGGAACCCCTGAGCGAAGCTGGATGTGACCCCTCCCCCCCAAAAAAGTGCTTGGAAAGGGGTCACCGGAGAGATAGCATAGCTTTTCTTTGGTTGCCTTGCACAGGGCAATTTAGGACCAAAGATGGTTTGATTCCTGGCATCCCATATGGTCCCGAGTCTGCCAGGGCAATTTCTGAGTGAAGAGTCAGGAGTAACCGCTGAGCATCACCAGGCGTGACCCAAAAACAAACAAACAAAAGTGCTTGGAAACTGGGGAGATGGTTCAAAGGGATGGAGCACATATCTCAAGTAGAAAAGGTTCAACACACCCTCACCACACTGTCCCCAGAACTCCTGAGTACTGCTACGTGTAGCACAAAGCAAGTGAGAAATTGTGTTTTACTAATAAACAAACAAATAGACAGGGAATCAAGGTCAGTGAATCCAAGACATACTACAGCAGGGGTGGCGATCACGTGGCTCTCCAGATGATTGCAGCTCCTGATCAAAATGAATGCGGCTCTGTGCCTCTTATCATTATTTTGTATACTGTGGCTCTTTGCCAAGTTTGGATTTTGTTATGCTGCTTCTGAGGAGGGACCTCTGAGGAGAGATCTCTGAGCGCGTAGTCGGCCCCCAGGCTGCATCATCCCGTCTCCCATACCTCGGAAACAACTGCATGGGCCAGCGAGCGGGGGACCCGTGTATCACGTGTTGGGTCACATCTGGCCGTTAGTTCTTAGTGTGGAGGACATAGCATACCTCACCATCACTGCAGGATTTTTGGCCCTCACCCAAAATGTAAAATGCAATATGTGTTTAATAGATTATTGTTAAAATTAGATGCTTTTGTGTGAATGTCTGATTCGGCAGGTCACTGTGTGGTGTGGCTCTCTGACTCTCACAGTTTAAAATTTTGGCTCTTTGTGTTGAACTTGTTCACCACCCCTGTACTACAGTAAAAAATTTTCACTTTGGGTGGCCCAATTGAGCACTAAAACCTCACAGTAAGAATTATATCTAAAGCAAAATGAAGTTAAATTAGATGACTATCACTGGGAAGCTCTGTAATAGTCTTTTCCAAAATTTAAGAATCTATTGAATTTAGTGCTCACTTCAGCAGCACATATACTAAAACTGGAATGATACAGAGAAGATCAGCATGGCCCCTGAGCAAGGATGACACGTAAATTCGTGAAGCGTTCCATATTTTTAGTAAATAAGTAAATATGAAAAAAAAGAATCTATTGAAATCAGAAATAATCATCCATGCAAAAAGAAAAATGATCAGAAATGAACATTTATAAGGAGCCTGAACACTGATTCCAATATGAGGGGGGGAAAACCCTGCTGCCTCAAAACAAAGGTTCTTACACAATATAAATTTTAATGACCAGAAAGCTCAAGATGCCAAAGCAATCCATTGAAACCCAGGACTTTTGCCAACATAGCATTTGAGCACAGCTCAATCAGCCTGGGTGGCTAGTGATTCTATTTAACAGTATCAGACTTGGTTCTGATTGGCTGAATCCATTACAGGCCATCAACCACGGTGAGTCAAAAGGGTGCTTATTGAATTTGCCTTGCATGTGCCAGACCCGGGTTCCTCTACATATAATTCCCTGAACCTGCCAGAAGTAATTTCTAAACTCAACAGCCAGAAATAACCTGAGCACGGTTGGGTGTGGCCCCAAAACAAAACAAAACCAAAAGATTAATGAAAAGTCCTTTGAAAAGTACCAGGTCCAAGCCAGAAAGATAGCATAGCGCTAGAGCATTTGCCTCACAAGCAGCCAATACAGGATGAACGGTGGTTCAAATCCTGGCATCCCCTATGGTCCCCCAGTCTGCCAGGAACAATTTCTGAGTGTAGAGCTAGGAGTAACCCTGAGTGCCACTGGGTATGACCCAAAAACAAACAAACAAAAAAAGCCTAGTCAATAATATTGAATCACTAATTAAATTTTTTGCAGTGAGGGAGGGAGGGTGCTTGTTTTGCAAATGATTGTCGCTGGTTTGGTCTCCGGCATCACATATAATCCTCAAGGACAGCCATAGGTAACGTAACCCAGAGTCAGCAGTAAAAGCTTGAATATGGTGTGGCCCAATCCTGACATCCCCCTCCCAAATCATTAGCACCTAATTTCACATTCCAATTTTACTTTATATATTCCATCCCTGTATGTCTATAACCATAACCACAGACAAAAAAATAAATAACAACATAATACCTTAAAAGCTTTTTTTACTACAAAGCTCCAAACGCATGATTCAATTCTTATCATAAAGGCAAACAGTGCAAGACAGACAAAACTGTAGATTGGGTCTGAGCTGCCTAATTTCCTTTTCTCCCAAGTTCCTAAATGTCAAAAATACAGAATGCTTTGAGTTCTGAGTCAGAAATCCTAATTCCTAATCAACCATAAAAACATTTCTCGACGATTCTATTTCTCAATCTTACATTTTCAATGTCTCAAAGGACAATAACTGGGAGACCTCCCATTGCTACTTGTTTACAAAAACTACCTTAATGTACTCTTATATTAGATCCCTGACTCGGTTAAATGATCTGGAAATACGCCAGAGCTAACCAGCCATAAATAGCTGCATGCCATTTTGAGCAATGTCAGAAATGAGACCCACAGGAATTGGTGACTGAAAAAGGTAAAGAATGAAAGAAAACTCTTGTTATAAACATACAAACCTTTGGTGAAAGTGTAGCTAGCAAGGCCAGCTTTTATGTCCAAAGAGGTCATAGAACAATTGTCCAAGATCAAACCCTTAATTACTGAATGATCTTTTCTTTGTTACATTTTCAAGTCAACACTCTCAGTCTGCTTTCTTGAGCAACAAAAAATGTTAGTGTTCGGGCCATAGACATAGATAAAAAAGCAACCACAAAATCACTTTGGTACTACTAGATTAGTTGCTCTGAATTTTACACTGATCTTTTGGTTTGGAGGAAACTAAATTCGTAATATTTAATTTTGCGTGAGGTCCATATTCTGCAAACCACAAAAAAAAACATGCTCAGGAAAGCCCCTCAGAGACTAGCAGGACAAACAGGCATCCCCCTAACAACATTCCTGGCAGGAGGAATAAAACCAAGTTTATTCACATCAACTGAGCTGAAGATATGGCATCCATCGAGACTGCCAAGCATAAAGGTCTGTGGCAAATAGGTTATGCCAACTACAACAAGAACTATTTTTTCTCGGAAATATTTTCTCTACCAATAGACCAATAGACATGAACATAAAAATGGCTCCTTGCTAGTTTGGCTTCTCACCCCTCAACATAAAAGTGATTATCTCAACTTACTTTAAGTTTAAAAAAAAAACAAAAAACAGGTTTATCTAAATATGAACATTAGTAGCCAGAATACCGGTCTCTTTCCTGTAATTCTTCTACTGGTTTTAACCAATAGGATTTATGTCCTTTCTAACAGTACTTTTTCAATTTTCTTCACTGCATCTCCTGTAGTTTTCCCTCAAACATTTTACTTCATATAACTTCCTCTAGACAAACTAACTTAAATTTAAGGTGCTCACAACCACCTATGTATTGACAGCTTCCGAATCTTTATTCCTAGCCACCACAAATTCTGAAAACATAATCTGACAAAATTGTCTGCTTTTCACAAATTTTCATGGAATATTAAGAAATAAGAATACTAAATATTAAATATTATTAAATAAATATTAAGAAAATAAGATTCCTACGCTTAAAGGGATCTTTAAAAATCAGCTAATGTGGCCAAACACTAATATAAGTTAAATCTGTAGTGTCCATCATGTTATACATTAGTAAGTTGTTTATCTTTTTAATTAAATAAAAATCAAATAAATCAAATAAAAATCTGCCTCAAAATACTAAGTATAATTTCTCCTTCACATATCTCACTGTTTCCATCTAGAAAGGCAGCTGAAGAAGGACACAGTCATGAGAATAAGAACACAAATAAAACCTTTTTTAGAATTGGAGAGATAGTACAGAGGTAAGGACTTGCCTTGTATGTGATATGTGACTGACTAGGTTTGATCCCTGACCTGTACCCAGAGCCTTGCCAGCAGTTATTCCTGAGCGCAAAACCAGGAGTAAGCCCTGTCTCAAAATCCAAAAAAGAACAGAAACAAATTCCAAGCTCTTTCAAAGGCTCTACGAATAAAAATAAAGAGCAAAAACAAATAACCATTCCATGGGGTTGGATACAGAATTTGGCAGGTAGGATGCTTGCCTTGCATGTAGCTGGTCTGGGTTCAAGCATTCCATATAGTACCCCAATCTGCCAGAAGTGATCCCTGAATACAGTCAGAAGTCCTGAGCATTGCCAAATATGGGCCCTGAAGAAAAAAACACTTACCTCTCTAAATAGTACAGCTTACTTATATTCTGCTTACAAAAAAAAAACTTCAAATGTATAAACTAAACTATGTTATCTACCTCCTTTCCCTTGAAAATTCACACCCCTAAAATCAGGCTATTTACACACATGGTACTGTAATCGGCTCCATAAGTTATACAAACCTATGAAAAATATTGCGTTCCTCATTTCTAAAAATCTTTAAAAGCAAGGCAGTCAGCTAATTTAATTCTATTTTGACCCATTGTAAGCTAATATTTCTGTGACCCTTCCTCATTCTGTACTAAATCAGAATAAAATCAATTCAGCCTCATAGTCTTCTACATATGAAAACCCTTACTTACAGAGAATTTCTGCATCAGACAGTTCCTTAAAGGTCTCCCTGGTTTAATCTTTCCTCTAAAATCTTAAATTTCTTAAAATTATATCCCCTCAAACAGGTATTTCTAGTATTTAACACCTCCAATATAAAACAGATACCATTCTCCTCGATAGAGCACCACTTGGGAGCCTCATCCAAGCCCTCAAAACAAATAAACAAACAAAAAGACAGAAATTAAACCAAAAAATATAGTTAGTGTGATATGACACAGTTTTATAGCTGGCACTTGGAGATCACTGCTTCTACCTTAAAAAACCTAACAAACCATTCACTTTGATACTCCACTCTAAAACTACAGATGAAGAAAGGACAATCTATGCAAATCACAATATATTAATATAAAATACAATGTATGCCCGAAACTCATGTTTTGCTTAGGGGGAAAGGGTTTTGAGTCACAACCAGTAATGTTTTCAGGGCGCATACCATCTAGCTTTGTGCTCAGAGACTTTGTAGTTGCTCAAAGGAGAACACACACACACACACACACACACACACACACACACACACACACACATACACACACACCATGCACCCTATCCACTCCATCATAAATTGGGAAGACATGACAATATTCTCACTCCTACTATTGGTACTAAGTCTACTGTGGCTTCAGTGGGATACTGCGGGCAACATTAAATTCTACCATCCATTGATGTGATTTATCTTTCTATGGGTTCCTCATTTTCTTGCCTTTGTCTACTTTAGAACAACTGGTATGTAGAAACTTACTTACTTTATTTTCAAATGTTTGATAGAACTTTCCGAAAAAGGTGTCTGGGCCTTATGACTTGAGAGTGAGTGAGATAATGGTGAAAGTGATCACCCTGTTAAAAATCTGTAATGATGTTGTGTTTTCTATACCTCTTAAAGCTATTTTGTCAGATTCCCCAGAAATGTCTTCATTTCTTCTAGCTTGTCAAGCTCATCAGAGCAATAGTGCAGCAAGGAGGGTGCTTGCCTTAAATGCGGACTATTTGGTTTGATTTCCAGCATCCCATAGGTTGTCTAATTCCTGCCTACAAGATTACCAAAATGCAGGGCCAGGAGAAAGCCCTGAGCACCCCCCACTATGGCCCTAAATCAAAAAAAAAAAAAAATCACAATAACAACAACTTCCTGCCTTTACTTTTCTTAATTCTTCCCTCCATCCCTCTGTAGTTAATAGTGTCACTGTGCTGTTGTTGTAATAATCTGAGGTCACCCATATCTGTCTGTGCTTCCTTATTCAGCCAGGGTGCTCACATTTATATTCCTTCAGTTGCAGCGCTTCCACACGTGTTCAGCAAGCATGTGCTGAGACACACAAGCTACAGTTGTGATGCTAATCAGGGGTCAGTGGTACCAGCACACAGGCTCATCAAGGGTCACACTTCCTGGCCATAGTTCTCACAGGTCCTTTTAGATGCAGAGCCAAGGGGATTACACCCACCTGGTTGTGATCAGCCATAAACTACTTGTAACACTAGGAGGCTGTAGACAGCAGAGCTCAGGCTCAAAGAGCACTCAGGATAGCTCTCAGCCTACGTGGGACACCAGGGATGTGAACTTGTGACCCTGTCTATAAGGCTTGTGATCTTATCTACTGTGCTACTGCTTTAGACCTTAATACTTGTATAAGTTCTAATAGTTGCTTCCCCTTACCATTCAGAGACGTTTCTATCTGATCTTTTCTAAAAGGCTCTTGGTTCTGATTCATTTTATCCTTTATTCTGATTTCTAACTATTACTGTCCATTGTATTGATTCTTTGGGTTTGTGTTTTTCCTAGTATTCTAACTTTAATGTTTAGCTTATTTTCTTTCATCTTGTTTTCTTTTTTTTGGTTTTTGGTTTTTGGGTCACACCCAGCAGCGCTCAGGGGTTACTCCTGGCTTCATGCTCAGAAATTGCTCCTGGCAGGCACGGGGGACCATATGGGGCACCGGGATTCGAACCAATGACCTTTTGCATGAAAGGCAAACGCCTTACCTCCATGCTCTCTCCTGGGCCTCATCTTGTTTTCTAATAAAAATGTTAAGAGCTAGACAGAGGCAAATAAAAACTACTTTAGCGACATCCCACACATTTTCTTTTATTTTCTATTCCACATATTCTGAATTCTATGCTCACTGTTACTCACTTTTAAAATATTTCTCCTTTAATCCAAAGGTAATTCAGTGACACATTTCAACATGCATACTTGTTTTGGTTCTGAATTAGAATTCTTTATTACTGATTTCTGTGTTCTGTAGTAGAGGTCAGAAATATTGTACATGTAAATATGATTCTTGGAAATTCTACAATTTTCTCCATTACCTGCTAGCAGGCAGTTTTTATGACTGTTTGGAAGTAGTTCTTTAATGTTGCTTATTCTTCATTTGTCAATCAATTATTTTATTCACGTTTTTATCTTATCAGTGCCCAGCAATTTTATAAAGTGTTTTTTAATCTGATCAAATTAAAAGAAACATGTTCAAAAGACCAGTCATACAGCTGGCATATTTCAGCCCACTTAAAAGAAATGTTGTTCAATATACAAATGCTCCCATCCATATTTTCTTATGTTCTATTCCTTTTATCAGGATAAAAGTTCTCTGCACTTTAATATTTCTTTGCCTTAATGATATTTAGTTAGTGTTAGATAAGGGATTTGAAAGAGCGCATTCACTGATGTAATTTTATTTATTGCAATAATTTTCTAGCCCTTTATTTTTAACTTTTCTATATCATTTTATCTTATGGTTAACTCTTGTTTATAGTAAGTATCTCTTTTTTAGTATAGCAGGTATATATATTTGATCTAAGCTCACTTCTTATGCATGTACTGCCTTTCCCATTCTTCATCTTTTTTTCAACCAACTCTCTCCTATTTCTACACACCATCTGTCTCCCTTCCTCCTCCATTCCTTTCTAGTTCTCCACTAGTAAACTGAGTTCCAGATGAACGATTTGCAACACATTATCTTGAAAGTTACATATTCTACCTTTATTCTCCTGATATGCTAATAGCCACAATCACACTTACACTTTCCTATTATCTTTTTATTTTTTGGGGGGGGGCACTCCCCACACTACTCTGGAGCCACCTCCAGTTAGGAACTCAGGGGACCATGTGGAGCTGCTAATTAAACTCAAGGAATCAGCATGAAAAGCATCCTGCTGGATGAGCATCTCCTGGGTCATTCTTATCCGTTTCTTCAATTTCCCATTATCTACATATCCCCAACTAAACCAAGGTGTGGTGACTGCAGTGAACAGTACAGCCCTGTGCACTACTATCCATCGGAGATGGGGGTGAGTGGCAAGGTCAGGATGTAAACCCTCAGATAAGAGAGCCCAGCTGTAATCATCTACATCTTGGCTCTGCCAAGGATCTTTTCTATGTGAAGACAGGAAGGAGTGCTCTGAAGCTGGTCAGCCTCCCTTCTTCACAAATTAGCTTGAACAGCACACCCAAGTTATTCTGCATTGTGTGTCTACACTGCCTCTGTATGACTAGCCTTTTTTTTTTTTTTTGGTTTTTGGGCCACACCCGGTGACGCTCAGGGGTTACTCCTGGCTATGTACTCAGAAGTCGCTCCTGGCTTGGGGGACCATATGGGAAACCGGGGGATCGAACCGCGGTCCATCCTAGGCTTGCGCAGACAAGCCAGGCACCTTACCTCCAGCGCCACCGCCCGGCTTGTACAGGTCTCCACACAGCTCACAGCGGTGATGGAATTATGACCCACCAAGAATAATTAGAGAGAAAACAGTCCTCTGGAAAACATTCCAAACTAAGTGCTATTTTACTGTTTTATTCTGAAGTTATTTATATATGTACACAAATTTATATATAAATTGGTTTCCATAATCAATTTCTATGTATACCATGTATATTCCCCAACCAAATTCTACTCGGAACTTTTTATGCAAATCTGTCACATTTTCCACTTCCCACACTGCTTTGTTTTTTCCCTAGGATTTAGTTCAGGGAGGAGCTAGGAGCCTTTCTGTTTTATTTGACATGTTCAAATAATTGTTGCAAATAATTGTTGAATGACAAGATCAATCAATGAAGGATTCTCTTCTTCCATAATCTCATCATGAAAGCAAGCCTCTCTTTATTCAGCAAATATTTGGGGTTTATTATTAAAGGGGAAGGTGAAAGGGAGGGTCAAGGGTCGGGGTAATAGATTGCAGATGTCAGACAGTCCACGTTCCTCGGTCAGAGCCTGGAACTCCTCTGGATGACTACAGAGGCTATCGGGCAAGACTGATTTGCTTCCCTCCCAGGTGAGCTCAACTCCCCACCCCACACACACTGAGGGCTTTCCTTTTCCTTCTTCCTGGATATGCCAGCTGATCTGGAGCTCCCAGGCAGGGGAAAGGGTTTTTCTACATAAATGTGCAGCTTTGTGGAAAATCCAATGACTCTATGAGGGAGTCGAGTCTGTAGACTAGCTGGTCTCCTGCCCTGCAAGCCTCCTAAGTTATGTCCTTTTCTCATATCTGCGAACATAAATTCCTTTTCTTTCCGTCCCCTCCCCCGCCCTTTTCTAAGGATCCAGACTCCATCCAACCTACCAATCAAAGCCGTGGTTTCCACAATAAAAGAAAGGTTCTCATCTCAAAACTAATATCCAGATGTTGTATAGGGTTTCAGCCAGTCATTCCCTGCTTTCCCTGTCCAAGTCCTTGCAGCAGAGGCATATGAGCATGACAATTAAGCGCAAAAAGTTCAAGACTCTGAATGTCAGGTAACTGGGCAAGAGAGCTTGTAATTTGGGGCTAGAGAGATAGTAGAGGAGGTAAGGGCTCGCAATCAGTTTGCCCACAACACTAGTTTGATCTCTGGTTCAATCCCCAGCAACCTATACAGTCCCCTGAGTCTGCCTGAAGTGAAGCCTGAGCACAGAGCTAGGAAAAGACCCAAAGCAATATCAAGTTGTGACCAAAAAAAGAAGAAAAAGGTATTTCAATTACTCCATGTTTCAGTGTGCCTATAAAATGTTACAGCAATTTTATTTCTTAGAATATTACTGTGAGGATTAACTGGAACCCATCAAACATGGACTTGGCCTGGTACACAGAAAACATTCAAAGTGATTTCATACACATTTCTTATATGATACACCCTGGGAATGAATTGTTAACTCTTAGGAAATCTAAGAACTTTGGGTTAGCACAGGGGCACAGTCTGGAATGAAAACAGAAGGTACGTGTCAAACAAAAGCATCCAGACTCCAGTGACTGGACATCTAAACTCTAGGGCTGTTTCTTTGCTTCATGTTGGAGACTGATGTTCAGACTCAGTTATGAAGAAAAACCACACCCTCAAATTGTTACTAAGGCATCAGTGATTGTGTCCACTTCCAAAACAATGTCCAGGGAAGACAAAACTATACTAATCATAGAGGGAGTATGATTTCCATTATTTCAACTGATAAAATTAACTACACTCTGCTCTTTGAAGCTCATTCACAAAAGAAGAGGTTCCTGGTCCAAATGTAGCAACAGAAAAAGGGCATAAAATAGAAAAATTCTCCAATACAGTAACAATACTGAAAGTTGCTGAGTTCTGATCCCCTAGTAAAACTGGCATCAAGTATCAATCAACAATAGCATGATAAACACTTTAGGTAATTCTCAACTATTTTTACAAGCAAGACAATACATATGCTGCTCAACCCATACCACTGGCCTTATTTGAGGAAAAGGGACAGGAGAGGTGGCATGAGTCTTGTGGTGTTTGGGGCTATTCCTAGTTATGTGCTCAGGAGTGACCTCTAGCAGTGCTTGGAAAACTCTATGTGGTGCCATGGACTCAAACTGGGGTCAACCTTGTGCATCTGTCCCCCTGTCCATATCTCTCTCTCCCCCGACTCTGTCTCCTCTCTCCTCTCTATCTCTTCCCACCCTTTCCCTTTCCCCTCTTTACTCTCTCTCACACAACACACATACACACATGTGCGCATGCCCCCATACCATAATTGTGAGGATTAAATAAAATAACTGATGTTAAATAAAAGTACTTGTAAATTTTTGGACTTTTCTATTTTTTAACTCCGTGCCAGTGAATGTTTTTCTCCAAACAAAAGCTATATAAGTAAACATTTATTCTAGCCACAACAATCAAAGTTCAAATCAACCTCATTTACAGATGACAGCAAAAGATTAAGGAAATAAAATAATTCATTCAGGGCTGGAATGAGTGGTACACAATAGTACAGTGGTAGGGCATTTGTCTTGTATGCGGCCAACCAGGGACAGACCCAGGTTTGATCCCCGGCATCCCATATGGTCCCCCAAGCCTGCCAGGAATGATTTCTGAGCCCAGAACCAGGAGAAAACCCTGAGCATGGCAAGGTGGGGCACAAACACCAAAATAAATAAATAAATAAATAAATAACTCATTCAAGATCACATAACTAATAAAGACAGAGATTGACCTACTGAAGAGCCCAGTTCAAATTCCAAAGCCTGCTTTAACCGCTGTGTTGCTAAATCCAGATCTGATTCAGGAAATTATAGGAGGGTCAGAGAGACAGTACAGGGTTGAAGGCACTTGCCTTGCCTCCCGTCACCCTAGATTGAATCCCACGTGCCACATATGGTCCCCTGAACTGCCAGAGGTCCTCCTTCTGATTGGAGGACCAAGAATAGCCCCTAAGTAGCTCAAATACCTACACCCTCCCCAAAATACACCTGAAATTACAAGATGCTTATAAAATAGGAGCAATCCAGAAACTATCTATTATATGCTGCCTTATTCATTGGGCCTTAAACAGAAACACAATCAAATCTTTTCCCATATTACTTTTTTCCTTAAAAAAAAACTTAATACTTCATCTTTTTCAATTTATTTAGGGATTTCAGAATTAAATAAAAGTCTAGTATAGACACGACGTGTGACTATAACAAGCAAGATTTTTTTCAAACAAGCTTGAACTTGGTCTCAGACTAAGTTCTTCCTCTACTAGGGAGTTTCTTATTTTACTTTCCAACAAAATTTTCTATTTAAAAATAAAAATATTAAAAAAAATAAAATAAATATAAATATAAATAGTTTGGGGCCAGAGCAATAACACAGAGGTGGGGTGTTTGCCTTACATGCGGCCAATGCGGGACAGTTCAAGTCCCGTCATCCTGTATGGTTCCCCAAGCCTGCCAGGAGCGATTTCTGAGTGCAGAGCCAGGAGTGACTCCTGAGCACCCCAGGTGTGACCCAAAAACAAAAGAATTAAAAAATAAAAATAGTTTGCCAAGAAGAGATAGTTCAGCACTTGCATTGCACGTGGCTAACTTGGGTTCAAAATTTGCCACCTCATAGTGTCAGACAAGCTCCTCCAGGAGTGACCCCTGATCACAGAGCAAAAATTAAGCTCTGAACACCACAGTGACCAACCAAAAAACAAAACAAACAAAAAAAAGCAACAAAAGTAAATAAACTCAAAATGAGTTTCGTAAAGAAGCATGATGAATAGAGGAGGAAATGTTGGCCCACTGGAGGGATGTTGATACTGGTGGCGAGTTTAGAGTGAGAACACTGAAAATAAATACCTAAAACTGTTACCAACTACTTTATAAGTCAAAGGGAACTTTTTTTTAAAAGTCTAGAGTATCTACAGAAAGAAGAAACAATTAAAATTTCCTGTAGAGGCCAGGAAAGGGGTTCATAGGGCAGGAGCACATACCTGGCATGTGCCAGCCTCAGGTTTGATCGCCAGCTTCATGGCCTCTTGAGCACCAGCAGGAGGAATCTGATATCTCTCTCTGTCTCTCTTTCTCTGTCACTCTGTCTCTCTCTCTCTCTCTCTCACACACACACACACACACACACACACACACACACACACATATTTGGGCCAGAACAGCCCCACCTCACTGAGCTCAAGCACTAAACCAGCAGACCTCCAGGGCTGGGTCAATTGTCACCAACAGTGGCCCTTGTGCTTTCTGGGCACTATGGAACTCTCCCACACCCAAAACAACAATAAGCTATGGGAGAATTTTCTAAGAACATCCCAAAAGCTGATTCAAACTGCCTCCCACTGAGTTCAAACATGAGAAAACTGCTTTAGAAAATGTGGCCCTTGTCAGGAGTCACCAGTGCAGGCCACAGATAGTACAGTGGATAAGGCTCTTGCCTTACACCCAGCTGACCCAGATTCAATGCCCAGCAAGTAAAGAGCCAGGAGTCAGCCCTGAGCACCACTGGGTGAGGTCCAAAACAAAAACAAAACGAAAAGGCAAATGCTAATTAATAGGCAATTAAAATTGCCCCTTATTCCAAATTCAAATTCAATAGTTTTAC
>PVKC010007764.1:0-29078 GCA_004027635.1 Crocidura indochinensis
TCTATCTATCTATCATCTATCCACCTACCTATCTATCATCTATCTAATCTATCAATTTATTCATCTCTATCTCTATATCAAGAAATTCATTTTTGCTACACAAAAAATGAAAAAAATCATTTGCTACACAAAGCAAAAGTGGCCTGTTCTACAGTTTTATATGCTAGTTGTTTCATCATCTCCTCCTGATTCTCATAATCTCAGAAAATGGCACAATATCTGACTTGGAGTAAGATGTCAGATTTCATTGCCAACAGCCATCTTGATTCTTCTGGAGGGATGGATAATATCCCATTAAATCTTCACCTTAATTTGGTGGTGTCAGTATAAAAGTACATGTTCATTCTTCATTAGCCCACCTTTCAATCTTCTCTTTATAACAAGAGGAGTCAGGAGATTAAAAAATGTGTTATTTGACTTATCTGTGTTTCTAGTTTTGTTTATTTGTTTTAAGGACAAAAATGGTGACGCTCAGGGGATATTCTTGGCTCTCTGCACTCAGGGATCACTGCTGACAGTGATTAAGGGACAATATGAATCTCTGGGGATCAAACTTGGGTCAGTTGCATGCAAAGCAAATGTCCTACCTTCTGTAGTATTATTGCTCTGGAACATTTCTAATTTTGAATTATAGTCATAACCCTTGGTAAAGTGAAAAGACCCTCCCAATTTAGTAGATAATTGTTAAAAAGAGAAAAATATTGTTTTTTCATATTTATTATTTCAAATTAAAATTACCATTGGTTTCTCTTAACTTTTAGATGGTGTACACATCAAATTTGACTTCAGATGTTTCATTTCTTAAAAAATGAATTGTATGGGGCCCGGGAGATAGCATGGAGGAAAGGTGTTTGCCTTTCATGCAAAAGGTCATCGGTTCGAATCCCAGTGCCCCATATGGTCCCCCCTGCCTGCCAGGAGCAATTTCTGAGCATGGAGCCAGGAGTAACCCCTGAGCACTGCCGGGTGTGACCCAAAAAAAAACCAAAAAAAAAAAATGAATTGCATATTCCTCATAAACGCATGACTACAACTTGTGACACACAGATATTTGCTAATCTTGTTTTAATTTTAATTCTTTTTTTCTTTTTTTTGGTTTTTCGTGCCACACCCATTTGATGCTCAGGGTTTATTCCTGGCTAAGCGCTCAGAAATTGCCCCTGGCTTGGGGGAACCATATGTGATGCTGGGGGATCAAACCACAGTCCTTCCTTGGCTAGTGCTTGCAAGGCAGACATCTTATCTCTAGTGCCACCTCATCAGCCCCTTTTTATTTTTTTTATTTTAATTCTAATACCAATCTTTTATGCTACAACAGAGTAACTAAGTGGAACAAAGGTTTTAGCAATATGTGCTTAGTTTTGCTCTTTGTAGAAACATATTTTAAATATAGGCCTCTGAATATGAATATACACTTTTAAAGTTTCTCTATAACATAATATTTTTCCAAAGACAGAAAAACAGAATTTAGGTAGAACTTCCCATTCTTGATTCAATAGATTAAAATCTTGTTTCAAAAACATTCACTGTTCCTAACTTAGGAATGTGTTGAATTTTTGTTTAGCAATGGAATATACATTTTTAAAAAGTAGCATAAGGTCATATCCTAAAAGTTTCCTATAGTATAAAGATAAACATTTTTTAAACTCTAAGATTATAAAAGGAATTATAGATTATTAATTTTTTTGTTCTTTGTGTATGTAAGACTATTTTCAACTGAAGTAGACCAACGAAGGGTAACACTATTTTCAACTGAAGTAGACCAACAAAGGGTAACCATGGTTACCTAACCCATATTCTTTAAAGTTGTAAAATGTGATAATTGGGGACACCCCTCTAACATTATATTGTGTTTTGTAAGCACCTTGCCACTATAATTATTGGGTTCATTCTTGTTAGTATGTATTCTTCTTCTATAACTTAAAGAATATAGTTAAATATACAATTAAAAACATATCAGTCTCTAAACTGACAGGGATTGCCATGCGAATCACCTCTCTATATTTATTTTTATAGTCAATTTTAATTATTTTTACATCAGTGGAAATAAAGAATATCTTGTCACAGGTAACTGATATAAAATCCATTCTTCACTATATAATTAAAGACTTTCCTTTTATCTAAATAAAATATTGAGAAATGAAAGATATTTGAGTTTATATCTGAGTTAAACACAGCTTCCCTATTTATGTTGCATTTTGTGGAGAAGAAAAAGTGGGGGTGTTCTTTACATGACTGAAACCCAACTACAATAGTATTTGTAATAAAGGTGTTTAAATAAAGATATTAATAAAAAAGACATGTGCTATCATATGATACTGACTAAAAGTAGAGTTCAAAGTCTAATGCAGTAGCCAAAGGTTTAAATATAAATGAAATAAAAACATATTTTATTTAATTCCATATTATTACATTTAACCAGTTAATGCCAATTTTGTCTGGTTAGTTGTTTGTGGTCTTTACAGAGTATATTCATGCAAATACACATGAATGGAATTAATCCAAGTTGGTTCTGAACATTAAATAAAAATTACAATAATTATGTGATGTTGCGGTCATTTACCTCCACTATCAACTTCAGACATCTACGGTCAACAATGGAGAGCAACATCATTGGAAAGAAGTTATTAGAGTGCATAAACATTTGCAAACCAGTTGAGGTTACTTAAGAAGTGTTGCCATCCAACTTTGGTTGAACATTTACTCAGGATAAATCAAAATGTCACATGTAAGATTCCCTTAAATACAAATAAAGTATTTGAGAACTTTGCGTAGAAGAATTTATAAATGTAAGATCCCAATGCCTCATCAAGTTGGCAGAATTTCACATCTTTCCATTCTTGGATAGCAAAATTCCCCTTTCTGCTCCTCAACTTTGTAAGACGTAAAACAACAAAAACAGAAATGACACTACAGCTTAGAACAGTATAAAGGTCAATAACTTTCAACCACTAGGTGGAAGTGGAAAGCTGCTTGCCATTCTCAAGATAAGGAAAAAAAAAAAAAAAAAACTGCTGACATTGAAAAAAGAAGGGAATGTTAGAACTTTAAAGTCTTAGGAAGAGTGAATCTAGACAATGCACTTGACAGGTATCTATTTCAAGAAGAATTAAAGTGAGCTCAATGGCTAAATAGGGAACCTGGGAATACTCAGTGCCTTGTACACCAGAAGTTTGCTCCCCTGCCATTCCCACAACACTGATACATAAGTATGGTTTACAGGGCACAATAGAATTGCATATAAACACAGTGAGTTAAGTGGGAAACCCCTAGATAATAATAAATAATTAAGTAACAGGGTTTGAGAGATATGTAGTGGGTTGGACATATGCCTCAATTCAGAAGATTCAGGTTCAATCCCTGGCATCCCTCCCATATGATACCCTGAGCATTGCTAGCCCAAAAGTATGCAAGTAACACAACCAAATAAACATTGCTAAAAAGTGTATGAGTGTATTTGTGAATTTTTGGTCCTAGCAATGAAATAAAAAAGAGAGAACAAAGAACAACAACAACAAAAGCTCTGGAGAAGGGTGTGATGTGGTATTTTTGTTAAACATGAAACTGCCTCATTAATAGTACTATAAACTGTGATGCCTAAAACAAGATTTTAAAAGGGGATAAGAGGAATAATAAACATTTTAAAGTAAAATTTGAAATATTTATTGTAGAGAAAGATGGCCCAAATTCACTGCTTTGGCAGGTAATGTGGCCTTCAAAAACGCCAATGATGATTCATGAGTGACTTAATTCACGAATTGTTTTCCTTAATTGATTGTTCAAATAAAGTTTTAAATTTTTTAAAATTTTTCTTCTACTTTTTAAATTTATCTAGTGAAAAATATAAATTCATCTGACTGTATAATGAAACTGTATTTTGGGGATATTGGTAAATTCAAAACCCAGTGATTTTTAAATTGTTCTTCTTCAACCTTAATAAAGAATGTAACATACAACCATACACATTCTGCACAACACAGGCTCATTAAACAGTGAGCTTCTCCTTTACACTGACTGTATAGAAAGAGGAGGTACAGTAAATGCACCCCATATGCACCTCAACCCAGACCCTTGCTGGGTCTGTATTGTGAATCTGGGGACAAAAAAAAAAAAAAGATGGCAAGGCCAACTCTTGTTGTTAGCTATGTTCCCAGTTAATTAAGAGTATTGTCAAGTCCCATGATTTTTGACTAAGGGAGCCATTTCACACAGAAAAATTTTCTCAGAAATAAGTATGCAAGTATTTCTCTTATCCTTCAATTTAATTACAAATGTCTATGAAATATCAGGATATTTTGAACAGATATTAGAATATTAATGTATTTTATTAACAAAAATAAAGCTATTAATCTCTATTTCTTGTTTTATCACAACTTACTCAGGTACAGGATTCACCTAGGTTAGTTCTTTCAAGAAAATATAGGATGCAGTTAGAAAATCTTACATTTTTCCATCCTCTTTTGTTACCTTAATTACTTTCATATTTGCATTTCACATGCTACCTTATTGAAATCTACTTTAAATTCAGGTTATGGTTTCTGAATAAGAAGGTAATGCTAACCTGTACTTATTGTTATAAATGGCCCTTGGAAAAATACAAAGCTTATGTTGTACTGACCCTCAAATATAAATGTTCTTTTGATTCATACTGCGGACAAGTTGAACTAAATGCTTTTAACAGAAGAAGCCAACATTCTAAAGAAGAATACGATTTATGTAAAACTCATTTATTTTGGCATTACATCACTACCACTAGAACAATTTGATGTTAATGTTTAATTTCGAATGGCCATTTTCCTAGGCACGAAAAAGAAAAAAAAAAACAGTGAGTTTCTCATCAAAAACTTAAGCCTTGGCTATTCCTATTGATCAACTACATCAATTTCTTTGGATTAGAATATAATAGTCAAATTTCCAGGAAAGTTCTATGTTATAAATATTTAGTGATTTCAAGTTTCAGAAGGTCCTAGTGTTGTCCTTTATACTTTATCCCTCCAATATTTTATTTCTAGAATTATTATAAGTAATAAAATTCTTTACTGTCTTTCTTCATTGTCATTTGATCTACTCTCAAGGCATGCAAACTATTTCACCTTAGCTTAAAAATGTTATTAACAAATTAAATATCCTAAGAATAAATTTATCATACATTTCAATTGCATATATAATCATATTTATATTGTGCCCTACATATATTGATCATGTATAATTTGTGATTAGAATATCCATGTTTGCATATTCTAAACTCCTAAAATGAGTGCCTTACACTGTATTTATGCACATGATTGCTACTTATTCAGAAATTAAACCCTAGAAAGAGCAAGCCATATCAATATTCAAACTCTATACAATTCTATATTTTGCATCTTCAGTCACCATTTAAATTTTGATTAAAAATAAGCTGCTACATATTCAGCTTAATTCAAATATTTCAGAGGTATCTCTTAATAAGAATGTGTTATAAAATTAATATATCATTATAGGCATCACATATTATCTTCCTTTATCTGAGATGTAAGGGGAAAAATTAACAGAGAATTCCCCAAACTGTTTGTATAATTATAGATGACCGTGATAACATCTCTTTAGACAATAAATCCTCCTTCTTAGAGTTAATCTGCAACTTCAGTTTGTGAGCGCAAGTTTAGTTAAGTATTGTGAATCAGTCCAGATGCAAGTCAGTGGGGAGTGCACCAGCTTGCATTGAGTTAGTTATTGCTCACTCACTGCAAAGCAATCCAAATAAAACAATTTAAAAGAAAAAACATTTACATGAGTCTGGTGGCCAAGTAAAATATATCTTTTAGAAGAATTTCATCTATTGCTTCTCGGTGTAATCTCAGATCATTGATTATCTTTTCACTTCAAAGCAGTTGAAACTGTGAACCACAAATGATAGACCACGTGTGATTTTCTAGCTGAAAGTTGAGGCTATAGGGGCCGGAGAGGTGGCGCTAAAGGTAAGGTGTCTGCCTTGCAAGTGCTAACCAAGGAAGGACCGCGGTTCAATCCCCTGGCGTCCCATATGGTCCCCCTAAGCCAGGGGCTTACTTCTGAGCGCTTAGCCAGGAGTAACTCCTGAGCATCAAATGGGTGTGGCCCGAAAAACAAAACAAACAAACAAACAAAAAAGAAAGTTGAGGCTATAGATGTTCTTCTTCCCTGCCACATTTCTCACAATTTTTTCTGATGTGTACATTTTTTACATGATTGAAATTGTGACTATGCCTATTTGATCATTAGTTATGAAGAAAGCAATAATTTAGGATTAAGCTGGTCACCTTAAAGTTACACAGAGCTATATGTTCATCATATCTCCATAAAACTGTGTGTGTGTGTGGGGGGGGATTGTGCATGACAATTGCTTATTGTATTGCAGTACTGTTTACTTAAATGTTAAGTGGAATCCTATCGTCGTATAACCTTCTCTGTAGTTCCCTGAGTCATTCAAGGGAAATTTTTCATTTTTTTACTTACTATCTAGTTTAGTATATTTTAATTTACTCCATTAAAGTTTGTTTATGATTATTTAATCATAAATTTATGATTATTTAATCTTCATGCTGGAAGAAAAATATGATGCCCTTTTGCCATATCCCATTGTATATATTACTTTTGATGTTTCAAACCCTTGATGCCCCATTGTCTGTCTTTTCGTACCTTGACACAACTTAAGAATGTTTAACTATGCTACTAAAAAATAACCTAAACTCCTTGAAACAGATATCTATTTTGTGAGTTATCAAAAATGAAAGATCAGGCCTCTAATTTCTGCAAAGAATGGATCTGGAGGTAACAAAAATCAAAGACTGGGGTGGCCAAGGTTTGGTGCAAGTTTGTGTGGTGTTACTATGAAAATCAAAGTTAACTTCAAGGAAGGCTGATGTTCTTGTGCTGTGAGTTATTCATATTCCTCAACCATTCTCTTTAAAGATAAATGAAAAACTGAGATACTGATATTTTTTCTCCTTCTACAACTTTAACATATTTTTCTTTATCACAAGGACCTCATAATTTGCAAGTATACTTTCTCCATTGTTGGCTAGTTTTCATTTCTATCATTTACAAGCAGAATCTCAACTTAAGTAATTCAACTTCCCCCAGTTGTAAATTCTTATACTTTCTCCCATCTCTAGAACTCCTACTTATTTCCTACATTATTTTATCTGAATTTGTCTCCTGTATTGTGAATTCTTATTTATATGCACTCTATCTTACATTTTATATGACATCCTCAACACTTAAAGTATATCATTTGCCAAGGTTTTATTGACCCTCAATTCAGCAAAAACTGCTGATTTTTAAAGGCCTATTTTGCTTTCAAATTCTTCACAATAACACCTTTTTTGTAATCTATCTGAGGAAAATAATTATAATTTTGCCATCCTGGATTTATGTGCTCGTTGTGACCTTCTTCATATTAATGGGGAAAAAATCAGAGTGTTCAGAGTCATAATCAGAGAGAATTATATAATTTGAAGATGGAAGTCTCCAAAAACTTTACAGAAAATGTTATTTACTTGAAAAAACTTACCATACTTTAAGAAACTTCAATGTTCTGGGCTGGAGCATTAGCAAAGTGAGTAAAGCATTTGTCTTGCATGCAGCTGACCTGATTCAATCACCAGCATCCCATATGGCGCCCAAAGCCTGCCATGAGAAATTTTTGAGTGCAGGGACAGGAATAAAGCCTGAGCATTGTGGAACCCAAATCAAAAACAAAAACAAGAAACTTTAATATTCTTAAGAAATACTATATAGGGGCCAGCGAGATGGCGCTAGAGGTAAGGAGTCTGCCTTGCAAGCACTAGCCAAGGAAAGATTGCAACAGCGGTTCGATCCCCAGGCGTCCCATATGGTCCCCACAAGCCAGGGACAATTTCTGAGCGCTTAGCCAGGAGTAACCCCTGAGCATCAAATGGGTGTGGCTTGAAACCCCCCCCCCCAAAATACTATATACACTTCCCTACTTTGTAAGATTAATTTCATTTTTCATTTTTAGTGAGGATGGGTCTCCCAACCAGTGCTTTAGAGTGTCTGGTATGAATTCCAGTTATACTCAGTAATGTATTTATCATTTAATGTAGTTTTCATTTAAAGTCCTTTATGTCTCATTTACTGAGACTCTATTTGTCTCAAATCTAGATTTGAAGCTTTTTCAAACAAAGTTTTTGGTCTATAGTAAAACAGTACCTGAGAAAGTTGTTCTCCATCTGAATAGATTTATTCACCTCATTTTACTGCCTGCTGATAGACAGAAAACAACAAGAATCCCATATTGAAATTCTGAGTCTAGGATACAAGAATAGAAAATGGATTTCTTTATCTGTTAATATGATTTGTTAAGTGGCCGATTACACATTCTAATAAGCGAGAAGAAATCCAGCTATGTAGTTTCATCTCCAACTGTCAGATGAAAGAAAGTTGAATCTTGGCCCCCAAATAGCTATTATTATATAATTCAGACTTACTTTATTCACCTAGGAAATCTTCAGGCTTTTTTTTCCTATGATAAAAGTCCGAGTAAATTTCATTGCAGAAAATTGATTATTGTGATATACAGAATGAGTGTGATATGTTTTGTTTACAGAAATTCAATTTATTTTTCCCAATTTATTTCTAAATCTTTTACCCTAGAACCTCACTGGAGCTCAGCCTTTTGTCCTGCTATTTCATCTGCCCTTTTTCTTCAATAGGGGTTTATTTGAATGTATTCTTTATCAACTTTCTCTTATTAGTTCAACCTTCATTTCTTTTTCATTGAATTAAACCTATGATTTTTTTACTGTTGTTGCTTTTGGCCATACCCAACAGTGTTCAAAGTTTACTCTGATCTGTGCTGATCACTAATCAATGATTTGGTGAACCATATGCGGTGCACTGGATTGAATTGGAATAGGTCGCATGTAAAGCAGGTCCCCTGACCTGATGTGTTCCTTTGTCATCATTTCAGTAAAGTCTCAAGAGAAAGCACATAAAGAAAATGGTTCATAAGATAATTTAAGCTCGAGTTCTCAATGAATCATCTTTAGTGCTTCCTGTATTTCACTAATGTCTGTTGAGCATCCAGGCTGAGGAAAGCAGATATACATGAATGAATAAGACATTTCTCTAATCTTCAATGAAAAGTCAGCCGGCTAAGCAGCAAAAAATAAATACAAAAGAGGGCTAGAATGCATGCTTAGCAGAATACAATGAGACTTAATGTGAGTTCATAAAATAAATATATCACATTAAATTGCAGGATTTAAAAATATTCAGGAGACAGAAATTCCTGAATTAGCAGTCTTCTAGAAAGGCAAAAAAATAAATCAACATAGAGGGAACATTAAAAAAAAGATGTCGAAGGCGGAAACCACCAAGTATATTTAGACTCATCCTATTTGAAGAGCATAATATATGACTATAAGAATCATGGGGGAGAGAATATAAAAATAAATTAGGACTAGACAAAGAAGACTTCACATAAATAAAGCAGACATATTTGGATCTAACTTGATAATAAATGATAAGCTATGAAAGACATTTCAAACAGGAAATTGCTAGACTTGCACAGTATCCAGATTTCTTCCAGTGAAATAAAATATCATTTAAGTTGACCTTATTATAGATATAATTAGGAAAAATTTCTCAAATAATTAATCAAATGATTTCAAAGCCATTTAATAAACTACTCTTGTGGTATGCCATTATGTATTAGTATATATGAGAAAAATTTAGGGTGAATTTCAGAGAGATGTTATTTTCCTTTCTTGTTTGGAATGGACATTTGTATTTCCATTCCTTTCTCCAATCTTGATTTTTAAGTCTTTGTTTTTGTCATTGTAGAAATGGATAAAAAAATACAATTAAAACACTATAAATATCATCTTTTTCATTTCCATCTTCAGGTGGAACTTCAGCAGAACTTTGTGCACAGCAAAAAATCAATAAAACTCATAAATGCTCTCCAGGAAAACCCATAGTGTCCCTCAGTTCCATGGCTTTTAAGGGTACAATATACCCACCCCACCACCCATATATATGTTCAAGTTCTAATAAGCCTTGATGCTTAGGAATAAGATTTTATTTCAAAACAGAATTTTAAAGAACTGATTAAGTTAAAGTGATACCATGAACATGAGCTCTTTTCCAATAAGACCACTCTCTTCTTGAAGAAATTTCAACACAGAGACACTGAATATGATTTCCAAATAAAATTAAGTGTTTATAGAAAAAACTAACACAATGTCAGGGACCTGACAGCCTCACACCAGCTTCTGCTGCTGCTTTGCAGAACTTCCTGGTATAGCTGCCCTCGAGGCCCCCCACACCCCGGGACTTTGGAAATGAGTAAAACACAAGACAAAGTTAACACAAATTGTGCTGCCACACAGGACACCTGAGGAGGTTTGCTAAACTATGTTGCCAGTCTTGCTCCTGTTGACCTTTCAAGCATAAAGTTAAAATCTAGATTTGACTTTATGTTTAGCAAGAACATTGGGTAATTGTAAATATTTCGATGGTAATGCCTTCATGTTATCTGGCACGTGTATATTTCTTTCCACAGGCCCACCCCCCTGCCTCTTTGAGGTCCAGAACTATATAAGCTCTGTGAACTTTGCAATAAACGGCTCTTGATCAGAATTTTGTCTTGAGCCCTGTTTGTCCTACCTCCCCAATTCTTTTACAGATTAAGTCCTCTTCGTGGCCTACGAATAACTGGTGACCCACGTCCCTGTGGCAGGTCTGGGTGGTGGCAACACAACATCTGAATTTTGATTTCTAGCCTTTAGTGAAAAAAATAACTTCAATTGATAACATTGCACAGTCTCATTTTTATGGAGGCATTTACAAACTATAACAGTGGCCTGGAGAATTAGCAATGTTCAGAATCTTGTAGTCAGAATTTTAGGAAAACAAGAACTAATCTTTCTATTGTTGTGTAATATTTGTAGTGTAAAGAATAAAAAAGAATTGAAAGGATATCCAAAGGAAAGTATGAAAAGTTACTTTTTCAGGCATTTGATAGTCTGAACAGAAAAAAGTTCATCATTCTTTTTCAGGAATGAGTTAACTGAACATCAAACTCTACTAAATATGACATAGCATGAAAGCAAGTTGATGAAACAACTAGAACAGAAAACACACACACAGAAATTGTCTACACATTTTTCCTGACTTAATATGTAAACCCCAAAAACTATTTGGGGAAGTCTACAGACACTAGAATGATGTCACAAAATAGCCTGTTAGTGTTGATTAAAATATACTTTCATCTCTAGAAAGTTCTGTGGGCTGGTGGGGGCAAATCTCTGCATCAGAGCAGAGAGGTTTGGGTGTAAGCTTTGCCATGAAGATAACCAGTGCATTTGAAGAACAGAGTACTGTACAATAAGCCTATGAAGTGGATGAGACCAATGAAAACATGAAGCAACCACGCAGTCAGTAATACCTTTGGATACAGGACAGTCTTCGATCCTACTACAGATAGTCAATAGGTTAAAAATGTAGAAAAGGAAAGTTAATATTTTATTTTAAAAATCCAAGTTAACACACTCAAATTTGACTGAAAATATATACTTTAAATTATGAGTAGAAATGGGAAGGGGTCATGTTCACAAAAATTCTACCAAATAGGGGTTGGAAAGACAATTCTGAGTTAAGATGCTTTTCTTGCATACATTTGATGCCTGTTAAATCACTAGAAGTAGTGATTTAATGGCACTTGTACCCTGAGCACCATGAGTTCCCTGAGCTCAGAACTAGCAGAAAGTTCTGAACACTACAAGGCACTTGAACAAAATGTTTTGTCCAATATAACTCAAGATGTATACACCAAAGGACAGTTAAAATACAGCAATCAAAGATATCAACACTTAAACAAAACTGGTTCTACTTGAAAGGGAAACCCATTGTCTCTGTCCTCAAGGGCACTCTCTCTATTTTCACCATGTACAGAATCTAAATGCTGAATTAAATTGGACAGGTTACAAAAGATAATCCTCTGTTACAGTTTCAGTCCTCTGTTACAGTTTCAGTGTGTGAAATTTCCAACCAAGCTAAGGATAGCTCACCTGAGAGCACATGCCTGTCCCCACAGTTTTCTCTTCTTTCGAAGTAGCAATTAAAAATTGCTATTAATCTTAAGAAATTTTTGTTTTCTCTTTTCTTTCCTATGATTCCAGAAATTTCTGTGATCAACTCAATATTAACTCTCCCTTTCTTTCTTGCTCCCCTACATTGCTTAACTTCTTTGTTCCCAACTTTTTCATGGTGATGAAAAAGGCAAATAGTTTCCAATTTCTTTTTATAAAACATGACTCTGAAGACACCAAATCTTAAAAATAGTAATGTGGGTCTCATCTCACAGCTAAAATCCATTGAAAATCATTGAATTAATGATTAGAGCAAATGAAAATGTCTGTATGGTCTAGCTCAGTTATATGTCAAAAAAAGAAACTTAAAGTCTTTCTAATACCACACATAAATCAAAATAGATTAAAAATTTGGATATCATATCTGAGTTTATAAGGTATATAGAGAAAAATGTAGGCTAAACTCTTCATGATATTGAAGCTAATGGCTTCTTCAAGAATGAAACATCACTGAGCAAGCAACATGAAGCAAAGATAAACAAATGGAACTACATTAAACTAAGAAACCTCTGCATCTCAAAGGAAACAAAGACTGAGACACAGGGGTTAATATCAAAGATATATAAGGAACTGGTAGAAATTCATATAAAAAGGCATAGTTTTCCCATAGTGAACTTTGTTTTATGTTACTATCAAAAAATGGCAAGAGGAGATGAACAGAATCTTCTTTAAAGAAGAAATACAAATGGTAAAATGGTACATGAAAAAATGTTCTGCATCAAAAATCATCAGGAAGCTACAAATCAAAACAACAATAAGATGAAGTCTCAGTGACACATTAAAAAAAAAAACAGAAACAACAAGTTCTAAATGTGTATGTGGGGAGAAAGAAACTCATTCATTTCTGGTAGGACTGTAGACAAATCTTTCCTCTCTGAAAAAAAAGATGGACATCCAAAGCTATATTAAAATATAGCTTGCATTTGACCAAGTCCACTCTTAAAATTTATTTCATGGACCAAAAAAAACAAAAAGTAAAAAGATAATCGAACAACTACGTCTTTTGCAGCACTATGCACAATGAACAAAATCTGGAAAAAACCCAAGTAACCAAGAATAAAGGATTGAATAAAGAAATTATGGTGCATGTGTGATTGTGGAATATTACTTAATCATAAGAAAAAGTAAAGTCAGGCCAATAAAAGTGCAGCTGCTCTGTGCTCCACATCTAAATATTTCTTCCAGTCAAGAAGCTTTATCACAACCCTTCATAATAGTACCATAAAACAAAGTTCACTATGGGAAAACTATGCAGATACCCATCATACCATGTGATGGTCTGAAGGCCATAAAAACACCTGACACCTGCATAAAATCTCTGATCAGGACTTTAGAAATGAAATGTTACAGATGTTTAAATAACTTAAAAAAGATGGAATGAACAGCTCAGAAGACTCAAGAAGATATGAGAGTAGAAATGTGAAAACTTCAGACAAGAATATTATGGCTGAAAAACATGGCATGTGAAATGAAAACATCACTAGAAAGTCTCACTAGCAGAGAAACAGCTGTGAGGACAGAATCAGTGATGTGGAAAATGAGCTGCATAGCATATACATACAACAGAAGGGGCTGGAAAAAATATCCTCAAAGAAAGTGGACAGATGATAATGAACACTGAGATAAACTTAATAGAAAAACATAAGATGTATTGGGTTCCCAGAGACCCAGGGAGAAAATCCCAATGCAGAATCAACAGTCAAGGATATCATGCTGAGAAATACCCAGAACTAAAGAGTGCATGCAACCATATTCTGGATGTCCGAAGTATAACAGCTAAAAGATCCAAAGAAAGGCACAAAAAAGCATGTACATACAAGTAGCTATGATGAAAACCACAGATAAGGATTAAAGCATTGAAAGCACCACAATAAAAAGGGAAGTTTATGAAAAGAGGCATCATTAAGATTCGCAGTCGATTTATCACAAGCAAATATCAAGGTTTGAAGGCATTGATGGAATGTAGAGACAAAAGTCAATGAAATGAATATTTCACCAGGGATTACTTCACCCAGCCAGATCTTTATTATGTTTGAAGGAAGAATACACAGCTTCACAGATAAACAATAACTTAAAAACTTTACAAACTCAAAAACAACTTTAAAAGATAAGCAAAAGTGTCTACTTTAAGCAAGACAGTCTCAACAAACACACCGAACTTCTTTGAAAGATGACACTTGACCCATGACATTTATCTCTGTCAATATCAATGAACTAAATTAAGAAACATAGAGTAGCAAAATGGATCAAAATGATAAATTCAATATTTGCTACATGCAAAAAACACATCTGTATAGTCAGAATAAATAATAACTCAGTCAAAGTTTGAAGGACAATAATTTGAGCAAACAACTCCCTTAAAAAGGTTGAGGTGGTGATACTAGTATCTGACAACATAGATATTCAGCTTAAAAAGTAGTAAGATATAAGGATTCACATTTCTTAATAATCAAGGGATGTATACAACAAGAAGAACTTATACTTCTAAACATATATGTACCCATAGAGGTACCAGTAAAACTTTTAAAACAATTGTTGATAGATTTGAAGAAAGGCAATAAAAACAACACAATAATATTGGAGACTTTAATATTATCCTGTCATCCCTTGAAGGTGAACCAGGATAATACTGAACAAGGATATACTGGTTCTGAAGAAAGAAATGAGAGTGGCTTGAGATACATATATATATTATATATATATCATATATATACATATATATGTAAATGTGTGTATATTCAGAAAGGGGCTCTATCCCTAAAACTGAATAAACCTCTAATGCACATGGGGCACTCTCACGATAGACCCAAGCGTGGTCACAAAACATACCTACATAAAATCAAGAGAATAGGAATTGTATCAACTACTTTCTCAGGTCATAATGCTTCAAAATCAGAAGTGCATTACAAACAGACACAGAGAAAGAATGTTAACATCTGGAAATTAAACAGCTCACTATTGAACACACATGAAATAGAATATAAAAATCAAAAAATTTCTGGAAACTAATGAGAATAAAGACACAAGTTACCAGAATTTCTGGAACACAGCAAAATAGTATTGAGGAAAACTTATAGCTTTGCAATCATTTTTATTTTATTTTAATAATTTTTATTTTGACCAAAGTGGATTACACATTATTCACAGTAATATTTTAGGTACATAGTGACATTGAATCAGGGGCATTTCCACCACAAATATTGTCCTCCCAAAGAGCCTGGCATAGCTTAAAAAATTAGAAAACGATCAACAAAATGAACCCAAAATAGACAGACAGAAGGAAATGATGCTCAGAGCAGAAATTAATTAACTAGAAACTCAAAAAAATCTGAAAAATTGAAGAAAGCAAGCACTGTTTTTTTGAAAGTTTAAACTATTGCCTGAGCAATAGCACAGGGATAGGTTGTTTTCCTTGCACGTATCTGACCTAGGACGAACCTCAGTTCAACCCCCAGAATGCCATACAGTCCCCTAAAGCCAGAGGCGATTTCTGAGTGCATTCATGGCAACCTTTCATTAGCAAGAGTGCAAACCACAATGTCAAAAAAGAAAAGGGAGAGAGAGAAGTAAAATGCCTTCCTCAGAAATAGGTGAGAAAGGGGGGTGAGGGAAAAGGGCATCAGGCAGCGTAAGAGGTGAAACTGTTGATTTTTGGCGGGAAATGTGCAATGGTGAAAACTTTTTTTACATTTATGACTTTAACCCAATAATAAAACTTTATCTGTGTAAAAAATCTATGGCATGAAAAACCTTGTAACAATGGTGTTTAAATAAAAATATGAATTAATAAAAGAAAAATTTAACCAAGAAAAGCTAACACCATGAAATTTGCTATAAATGAAGGAACCCAGAGAATAATCTCTTTTATATGTAAAATATAAGGAAAAATAATGGTGAAATAACTGACTAAACAAAGACAATTAATAGAAAGAAATGAAAACTACTATTCAGTAGAAAACAAGACCATTGAGATGACTGGAGAATAGTACAAGGGATGATAGAGGGGAAATGAGTTTGGAGAAGGAAGTGGCGCTGAAAGGTGGTATGTATGAAATCCATACAGTATTGTAAACCACACTGCAAACATTTTTTTTGTGTGTGTGTGTGTGTGTGTGTATCTAAGCATACTGATTGAAAGCAAATAACAGAGGGGTATTGCTGGAGAAAATTGGACCTTGAAGGAATTGGAATTAAGACATTGTGTACCTAAAATGCAGACAAGAATAACTTTGTAATTTCTTAGTGACTGTTAAAAATATAAAATAAATGTGGGAACACTACTACTAATTTTGTATCTTTTATAAAGCCTAAACTTAGTTTTAAGTTAAAGATTTTTTAAAGTCAGATCATTACAATAATATTCAATCCAAAGTTTCCCAACTTGAGTATATAATTTAATCTCCAGAAAAAGCAATGCCATTCATACACAAAGCATTATTAATTGTATCTTGGAATACAAATTTGGAAACTGCATGAAATGGCAGGACCACTGTTTACATAGTGGGCACACAAATTAATCACACAACAGTTTTGCTTATTGCATTTTTATTGATGTATTGCAGATTTCACAAAACTACTTAGCAACCTTTCATGAAAGAATTCTTTGAAACTAAATTTCATTTCAGTTTAAATGCCCAATTATAAAGTTCATTTGAAAAGCTGAATTAGACCATATTTTTATATTTTACAGATCTTTCTTACTTGGTAAGAACAATGATAAAATTTTGCAAGTTAGGGCATCAACCTTGAATAAAGATATTCTATTTTTAAAGATACCAATTACACTGAAACAAAGGTAAAAACGAGTGAGTGCTCATAAGTTCATTTTCATTTTGCAAAAGACATTGCAGTAGTGCCCAGATGTGTAGTTTCCAGATCCCATTGATGAAAATAACATACTTTCCCAGTAAGTTAATAAAGGGCTTCTTATGAAATAACCACCCTGAGGAACATATTTCCAAAATTACAACTTTTTAAAATTGATGCTGCTAGAATGTAAAAGCAACTTTGCATCTCCCTTACTTCTAAAATGAACTTACAGAATGTAGCACTGTCAGGTCTCTGATATTTTTTTCATTCATCTAAGTTTCTTAAAATATGTCTGTATGTTATAAATGAATTATTTTACATTGCAGCTCTTTTGGTTTAAAAACCAGAAATAATATTTGAACATACTGTAATTATGTACTTTCAATTTTTGAATATGTTAACAATTGTTCCTTGTTTAAATTTACCTGATCTATTATGCTCTATGTATCTATGTATTGTCTCTACTAAATTTCCATTTTAGATTTTATGACCCTTTTTGCATCTTTTTTTTTTTTTTTGAGGGAGGAAGGGAGACACATTTGGAGGCATTCAGGGGTTACTCCTGGCTTATGTGCTCAGAAATCGCTCCTGGCTTGAGGGACTATATGGGACACGGGGGACAAAGGGGGTCTGAACTGTGGTCTGTCCTAGGCTAGCACGGGCAAAGCAGACACTACAGCTTGTGCCACCACACTGGCTCCTATTTGCATCATTTTTATAAGTTTCTGCA
Organism: Crocidura indochinensis; assembly: GCA_004027635.1. NCBI lineage: Eukaryota > Metazoa > Chordata > Mammalia > Eulipotyphla > Soricidae > Crocidura > Crocidura indochinensis. The sequence goes on from PVKC010007764.1 coordinate 17,677, forward strand.
TTTTAAATGTCAGATTAGACTTTAATGTAGACAAATTATATTTTCTATATCCTTTAACACTTTTTTCACTTTTAAAATATTTTATGACTATATCTTGATAGTGAAATGTCTGACATTTTATGCATTAGATTAATTTTAAAATATATTCCATTCTGTATGTTAAAGTTATTCAAAAATTAGTCATAGAAAATATATACACTTCACATTTTATTGCTTGGGGAATACACATATGTTATTTTATTTGAATATATTCAAACAAAGTAAAACATAACCTTTTACAGTAAATGAGGCTTTTATTTTTTAATTTGCTATCTGATATGGAGCATCAGTGTGATTTTTCTATTTAATCATAAATACAGTGTATTGTTCCAGGTGCATGCTTTGACTATTTTTGTGATGGGAAAACCCCACTAAGCAATGATCAAAGATTATTCCTGGCTCTTCTCTCAAGAATTACTCCTAGGAGGCTCAGGATGGGATGCCAGGATTGAACACAGCCAAGTGCATACAAAGCAAGTACCCTACTCGCTTTTCTATTTTTCCAGTACCATCTGCTTTATCTTCAAATAATCTATTCTGATACCTGAACATTGTCTCTTACATAAACTCAAGGCAATGTATTTTTTGTGCATAGAATATGATTTAATTAATATAAAGTTAAATGGAAATGAAGGATCTATGGTCTACTCATGTTGATCTAGTATAAAAAATGCAATCCTTTAAACCAGGGGTCTCAAACTCAAATTACCTGGGGGCCGCAGGAGGCAAAGTCGGGGTGAGGCAGGGCCGCAGAAGGGATTTCGCTTACCGAATATTCGCAATAAAAAATCGCATTAGTAAGAAAGAAAAAATCGCATTAAACGTTTGCATACCCAGAACGATACTGCTCGGGGTATGCTAATATTCAAAGCAATTTTTTCTTACTAATGCGATTTTTATTGCGATTATTCGGTAAGCGAATCATCGCGAATACTGCGATATTTGAACCTTGTCGCGGGTCACAAAATGTTGTACAGAGGGCCGCAAATGACCCGCGGGCCGCTAGTTTGAGATCCCTGCAAACACAAGCATGGGATAACATTATCCAGGTTTGTGGCTTTTAAAAAGTGTTCATGTTTCAAAGCAAAGCAAATTTACATTTTTAATGAAGACATCTAGGTTGTATATTGGACAAAATTTGAAGAGTATCAAGACTTTTACATTTTAATTCTTAGTCATAAGGTTAAGAAACCAATGCTAATATAATCCAGATATATGTAGTTTCTGTAGTTTTGATTTGTAGTAAATCAAAATTATATTCTGTGGTTGTGCAATGCAATTATTGGAAATTGACTTAAATTTATCCCATATTCAAAAATTCAACAAATCTTCACAACAATGGTCTCAAAATGTGTATCTATCATTGCAATATATCTTATAATTTTAATTGCAAAAACATAACTTAAATTTTGGCCTAGATTTATTCTATACTCTTGTGAGTAGTTTTCTTCCTTTTGTTTAAATAACAATTTAATGTTTGTTTCTCTCATTATTCAGACTTCATTACACTTTTTCTTGAAGTCTTTTAATGATGTTCATATTAAAATGATAGTCAAACTATCTAATTACCCAAAACAGCTTACATAACCCAGTTGCTTGTTTTATCTCAGTTCTTCCCTTTTACAATTTTTCCCATGCCTCTGTTCTAGCTACACTGGTCTACTTGCTATTTATCAAACCTTCAGATGCTCTTGAGGATCAGTCTTTGCTTATATGTCTGCCAAAAAAATTTCTAAAAAAATTCTACTAAACCTTATATGTAGCAGGTCACTGCTCGAATATCAACTCCTTAATGAATATACATATGACTGTGTCAATGAATAGAAATCACCATTAATATCATTGTATCACATAGAGCTCTCTTTTTTCATTTTCATGTATTATTATAATCTGGATATCATATATTTTACTTATTTTGTATTGTTATATTAGGTGTTACTCAGAATAATAAAAGCATCATACTAGGATGAGTTTGTCTATTAGTATTTTTGCAACAAATACATGAAATAAATTTATCATGTATTATGTAGTCAATAAATAAATAATAAATGAATAAAGGAACACTAATTCAAATAAACCACATAAAACTTTTTAGAATTCAAATTTTGGAATATATTATTATATTTTATTATTATTATTTTATTATATTATTATATAATATATTTGTCTGAAATTCATCTAATTTTATTAGGTCAATAAAGTATACAAGTCAATAAAGTATACTATTAAAAATGCATTGCCATTCACATGTAGGTAAAATGCTTGCCTTGAAGATAGCCAATCTGGGTTTGATCCTGAGTACTGGATACGGTGCCCCAACACCTCAAAGGAATCATTTCTGAGCAGCAAGTCAGGGGTAAGACCAGAGGACAAAGTGTAGTCAAAAAAAATGTCAAAACAAACAAGAAACAAGAAAGTCTGAAGATACCACAAACAAATATTGCTGATTTATAGAGTTTTCTATGGGAACTAAAAACAAAATTGAAAAACAAACAATGGAATCACATAACTAAAAGAATGTTTTAGTGTACTAGAAGACAAAAATGCATGAAATTATATAAGACAAATAAAAAATGAAAAAAGTAAAATATCAAATAAAGCATTATGGAACTATGGGAGAACCTAATGAGAAATAAATATGAATTGTATACATCTTAGACAAGAGAGTGGAAGACACTCCCCAATCTAAGAAGTTTGTCTTAGATTTTCATATCCAGCAACTTAAAAAAATTCAATAGATTAATACAAATAAAAATACTAAAAGTTAAGTTAATTAGGCGCTAGATATAGTAATTTGTCTATGATTAATAATTTGTATCCATTATATCATTTGTACAACAACAACACCATAATACTCAAAACTAAAGCTTCATGCTTCTTTACCAACAATACTATAAATGTGATAATTTCTTGGAATCATGTCTACTAATTGTATAGTTTTATATCATTTAATTTTATTACTAATCCTAACATTCCTTCAAAGAAAGACAATTTTTGTGATCCTACTGCATCTTTCCATTACACAAAAACCAAGACTTAATAAAGATACATAACAAAATATACTTTTATTTATAAAATTCAAAAAATTATTCCTGGGAAATACTATCTCCAAAGAGCAAAAACATACTTAGAAGGCAGATAGTAAAAACTACTTTAAGAACTACAGAGCATTTATTATTTCTCACTTAAAACTTACTTCAAATATTATTTAATTTAAGAAGAATTTCCTTTCCTTTTATACTGTATTTGTCACCCCGTTTAAATAATTGTCATTGATTTATTAAATTTAAATGGTAATAAAAAGTAAACCTCTCGGCCAAGTGATAGTAAAGGAAGGTGATGCTTGCCTTGCACATAGTATACAGTTAACCCAGGTTCAATCCTAGCATTGGCGATGGATCCCTAACATATAGAGAAGCAATTCCTGAGTGCAGGGTTTGAGCCTCACTAGGTTTGACCCCAAAACAAAATAAAAAATAAACTAATAGTGGACTTTACTTTGAAGATGTACATTTTGTCTAACTACCAAGTAAAAACCATAAAAGGCATCATTTACAAATAACTTTTAAAATCATAATCTTTAAATAATTTTAAAGTCATTATTTGCATTGTTAAACAGGAGTGGTGTCAATATTTACTTATTTTCATGATCAAATATAAACATCCTATAAATTTATAAAATTTGGTCAAAACAAATAAAATCCAAAGGTATTGGTGATATTAATTTCTTCTAATGTACACTTTAAAACATTTTCAATACAACATTGATTGATTTGCACATTACACTTACCATTCTATAATGACACTATTATTTTTTATTAAGTGCATACATAAAGCTTTAAAGTTAAAAACCTAAGATACAATTTAAACTAAAAATTATCACCCTACAATATTTTTTAAGTCGTGGGTGCTAGAAATTCATTCTAAAAATAAAAATAGTAATTCCAGAGTGACACACTATAATTCTAAATGGCATCGATGCTTAAACTTTAATATTAAATAAATGACCTCAAATTTGACTCTGTTCTTCCTTAATACAAACACTGTACCTACTTAACTCCATTTAACTACTGTACCCAGTTATTCATAACTGTCTTTCTCCCTTCCCACTCTATTTCTTTTCTTCTCCTCATTAAATTTTGAGGCAATAGTAATCTAGACAACTGCCTTTAAGCCATTTTCGTCCTCTCATGCAGATATTCTAAAATTATATATGAGTGCACTTATTTTTTTAATAATTGAAATGATTAGATTGAAGAAAATATATACTTACTGCCCTCTAGATGTATGAACCAGTAATGTAATAAGTGTAGAAGTTGCGGGGCATATACAGTTTAAAGCTAACATGGCATATTTAAACTCTTCTTCACAAACAACATGATCTGTTGGAAATAAAATAGGTACATTAGAACAATTTACCTTGGAATAATGATATTTTAAAAAAATGAAAAACAAAACATGAAGAAAATTACTGACTATTCAATACATGAAGAAAATTATTAACCATTCAATATAAAGACTCATTTTTGGGGGTCACACTGGCAGCACTTAGGGGTTACTCCTGGGATACTACACTCAGAAATCACTTTTGGCAGACTCCATGTACGATATGGGATGCTGAGATTCAAACCACTGTCCTTCTGCATGCATGGCAAATGCCTTACCTCCATGCTATATCTCTGGCCCCAGGATTCACTTTTGAGCTATTTTAACACATGTATTTTACCCTGAATAAATTTTCTTATAATAGATAAAATTAGCTATGAGTTGAGTGGTTGGAAAAGGGGAATGTGTGTAAGGGGGTGGCTAATTCTTGCTTCAAAAAAAAAATGGAGCCTTTGGCAAAAAAATTTCAGTTTTCTATGTTTCATCATTATCATAGGTGAGATGTAAGGAGTTTTTAAGTGAAACCTGAAAAATAAATCAGACTATTTGAAGTATCTTTTAGTTCTCAAAGTTTAGAATATGAAATATAATATTGATTTAAAACAGTATTGATTTAATGAAATTTCTATGGATTTAAAATTTCTACTTCTTAGAAATTATTAAATGATGTAGATTACATTTGTCTAACTCAAATAAGTACAATTTCGAACAACAGGAATTAAGAACAATTTCAAACAACAGGAATTATGAACACCATAAACTTAAATTTTAACTATTCATTAAACTCAAGACCTAAAGCTCAAAAGATGAGCATGTCTAACCAGGAAAGACATAAAGAGAACGTAAAATTCAATAGTCTAAAACACTGAGAGCTGACAGACCAGGGTGCAGGTCTTGTCTAAAGAAGATCTTACTCTGACTACATACATAATTGTTGTATAGAAAAGGTGCCTATGCCATATAGTTATCTGTCAACCGAATTTATTTTTACGTGACTTATTTATATTACATGACTTAGGTATTTTTTATTTGGGAAAGACCCTTTCTTTACAAGTAAACACATAGCTGGACTCAGAAATAAAGATTTCTATGTTTAAACTTCTATGAATATAAATATTCTTGGCCACAAAACAATTCAGAAAGAAGTTAAATTTATAAAAGAGCCAGCTCCATAAAACGAAAACAAACACCATGTAATTTGTGAAAAACAAATAGAAAGGCTACTCAGGAAGTGGCTCAGTAAATGTTTCTGACAGGCAATCATTTACCTTACTTCTGTTTTGGAATTTTGAATCAGAATATGGTTTTTTCCTCTCTCTCTTTTCCTGATTTTTATTTACCATTATAAAAGATAGTGTATGCCACAATTACATCTGGACATACTAAAAATAAATCAATCAACAGTCTGCATATAATGTCTCAACATTTCCAATATTTTGTCTTGTACACTTTTTGGAGGTAGAGAACTCCAAATTGATACTCATGGACCTGGGGCCCCACACCCAGTGAAACTAGGTCTTCTTAGTCAGCCCTTGAGCCTGGCAACATGGGGCTACCTGAGGCTCAATTGTGGTAGGGAGCATCAACAATCCCTGCTTAGAGACTTCCAAGGCTAGAATACAAACTATTCTGAGGTCATGTATTGTTGCATGTGATCTTAGGGTTTTGCACACTCAAGCCCTGCACCCTTGAATCCTCGCAAACGTTTTAAAGGATGGCTAAAGACTTCATTTTAATAGTTAATATAGTTAATATTAAACAGGAAAAGCAATAAAATTCTAATTCCAACTTTTTATTTAGAGAAATATGCAAAGTATTTCCAAAATAATATTGCCTCAGCATTTCTTAAAATGAAATTTGATAATGTATGATCAGTGTGTGAAAATTTAGCAACAGGACAGCTAAATACAGAATGTTAGTGCTCTATCATCAGATAACAACAATACACATGGGCACCATTAATTTCAAGACAAAGGTCCAAAGAAATGATCTAAGAAAAATATATGTATTTTCTTACACCAAAAGGTAGAGTATTTTAAAATCAAATGTGCACCAGAAATTTTGAAAATATGATGGCCATTTATGCAATACAACATGCAACTAGTGTTCTCTTTCCATTGGGTATTAATGTGCATTTATACATAAATACCTATGTGTTAAAATACTTGTATATTTAATATATGCTTTTCTTTCTGGTTCCCTGTACTAGTACCATTAGAATATTATATTAATTTTAAGTGTATATGTACAGATGGCTATATTTATTGTGAGTTTCATTACAAGATTCTAAGGTTATTTTAACAAATATTTATTATACAAAAAGGAATTAGCTCAGACTGAAATCTTAGAGAAATGACAATACATTTTGCAAAGAGTATTAGGAATTCTATCAAGAAGAAAAACAAATGTATATTTTGTTATTTTTTTAGATCAAACTATCATGTTCAAGAGTTTCTTTGGCTCTATACTTAGGAATCACTCCTGGCTGAAGGTACCATATAGAGATGCTGGGCATCAAACCAAGCTTATCATATGCAAGGCAAGAACCCTACCCACTGTATATTGCTCCAGTCACAGAAAATATATATTTAATAAGTGGATAGTTGATAAATGTTTGGTCATATAGTTAATTGATCACTGGTTGACTGGCATCAGGAAAGGAAAACCACATAAAATTATACTCAATAAAGTTCTTTTGCATTCATTACAGAAAACTGAAACCTATGTGCAATGGAGAATTGACTATAGTTTTACATTTCTTCTCTCTAATCCAAATCCATTTACCTCCTGAGAATTTATCTTGAAACAAATCACTATCCTCTAATCTGAATTTATTATGCAAGATTGTTCTTTCATACTTATATGCCACTCATCTCCTAATGTAAATTAACTGCCAAAGTTTAATGATTGTAGCACCAAATTTTCCTCTCTTTAACCCACTTCCATTCACCATTCTCATTCTCACTACTTACTACTGGCTTTCAATTCATATTCTCTCTTTGGTTCACACCCAGAAGTGCTCAGGTGCTACACCTGGGATCCCTCATGGTGATGCTTCAGGGGATTATGTGGTAATGGGGACCAAACTGAGGTCATTCACATTGCATTCTTAGAGCCAGATATAAATAAAAAATCTGAGAATCAGGAACATTGTGAAACCAAAATGTGAACTGTACCCTAAATAGCAGGAGATCATTTGGAGACCTTATAAATCTCCCAGGAAGACATCTCAGTCAGGTCAATAAAGCCCAAATGTTCTCTTCGAGATTCCAGTTCCAGAAAATACCAAAGCACTGTCTTCTGCAGAATTTGGTCCAAATCAAAAGATATACTTCAGGGACTTTACAATGCACAACTCACAGGAGTTCATCCCTGCCCTGGCTCCTATATGCACTATGTCTCCCATTCCACATTTCTCCTAAAAACAACATTATATTATACTTACCTATTTTGACTATAACATTTATATATGGGACAGACATAATTATTATTCGTTTGTTCCAGGGACACAACCATTTGTGCTCAGGGTTTCTCCTGGATTTGAGCTCTCCTGTTAGAACTTGGGGGGCCATCAATGGTTCTAGAGATTATACCAGGGTAAATTCCGTGAAAGCAAGGCAAGTACCTTACTTTCTTGACTACCTATAGCCCCATGTATTAAATTCTCCAGATATTCTGATTTTCGATCTAAATGCATTTTGAAAGCATATTTCTAGTGTATTTTGGAAGTATTTTTCATCTTATTGAATGAATACCTTCATGTACAAGAAGATTCTTGTACATGAATGCATGGAGCTAGAAATTCTAACTGTTCATTAGATTCCCTCATTCATGCCCAAGTTTCATCTGACTGCATGGCTTTCTGAATACAAATGACAGTTCCTAGTTTTTTTGGGAGGGGGTCACACCTGATGGCGCTAGCTCAGGAATTATTCCTGGCTCTGTGCTCAGAAATCACTCCTGGCAGCAGGCTTGGGGAACCATATACGATGCTGGGATTTGAATTGCCATCAGTCCCATATTAATTGAGTGCAAGGCATACCATCGCATGACTACGTTTTAGTCAACGTTGAAGTGTTTTTGTAAACCAAAATTGTTTCCAAATGCATTCCCCCTTCTTCTTTTATTGTCTGAATACATATGTGTTAAGAACACAGGGACAAAGATAACTCTTCGGCAAATATCAAATCGCCCGTAATTTCTTTATACTTCCGAGTGTCCTCCCTTGTTGAGGGCAGCATTTTCTTTTCCCAAATTAAATACGTGACATCGTGTATTTTCTTCTTATCCTTTTGAATATTCTGTCTGCTCCTTTTGATTTAGATCTGTCTTCTCTGTGCTTCCTGATAAAGACATAAGTTCAACTGGCACTACAGAATGTCCCTGGCAATGAAAGACTTCTTACTGCTCCGTCTCACTGGTCTTACATTTATTTTCAGTTTTAATTTTTTTTGCTTGAAGTTTATGGTTGGTGGTGCTCAGGACTTATCTCATCTCTGTGCTCAGGGATCAGTCCTGGTGAGGTAAGGGAAATTATATAACAGGATAATAACCAAAGGAGGCCTTTATGCAAGACAAGCACCTTAGCTGCTGTACTAACTTGTTGGCTCCAGACTTGCTTATTTTTATAATTAAAATGCAAGTAAGGGGCTGAATAAATAGCTTAGGTGTTTGTTAAAAGACTTGTCTTGCATGTGATCAAAACGGGTTAGCCCATCCCTAGCATCCCATATGGTTTTATATTGACAGCCACAAGTCCTAAATATTACCCCCACGACCAACTCAAAGAAAATGTATAATGCTCAGGAGTTACTCTTGGCTCTCCACTCACTGGTAGTGCCCAAGTGAATATATACGGAGTACACAAAGTGAATGAACAACCTACTGTTGTACTATCACCCTTCCTTCCTTCCTTTTTTCCTTTACTTCTTCCTTGCTTCCTTCCTTCCATCTTTCCGCCCTCCCTTCCTCCTTCCTTCATTGTTTCCTTCCTTCTTTCCTCCCTCTTTACTTCCTTCCTTCCTTCCTTCCTTCCTTCCTTCCTTCCTTCCTTCCTTCCTTCCTTCCTTCCTTCCTTCCTTCCTCTCTCATTTTCTTTCTCTTTCCTTTTCCTTCACTCTTATTCTTATTTAAGATAAGCACATTATATAATTCAAAATAAAATCTATAGGTAGATATGGATCATATTTTCAAGTTCTTTATATACATGAAAGATAACATTGTTAATTATATTTTATCAAGTCAGACATTTTTGAAAATCTGCCTCGTGGTATTTTTCTGAGCTTGTGCATACTTTAAAGTACTAGCGAGCTTCTTCCATTCAGTTGCTAGGTAACAGCTCTAGGAAAAGCAATAAACAACCCTGGAAAGTGCACCAAACCAATCTAGTCCCCGTTCTCTTTGAGTGAAAGAGATGAGATATTTGGAGGAAAGAGTTTTTGAGCATAAATATAAGCTAGGTCAAATTAAAAAAAATTATGGAGATCAACTTATTGCATAGACTGAACAAATTGCTTTATAAAATATCACCCATTTGTCTATTAGATTATGTTTATAAGTGTGAGTATGTTAATGGCTAAGGACATTTTTTTCCTTAAGAATAAAAGATAATATCTAAAGTCAAATATGGCTGACCTTGCTTATTTAATCAATAGAATAACCGATAGGTGAATGTGTGCATGTTCTGCATGTTACAGAACATGTTGTGAACATGTTCTGCATGTTACACTTGTACCAGAAACTTTTGCTAATTCATAGGATCTCTTGATATAAAGATGTATGTGAAATATACAGAATTCAGCTCAGATTATTAAAAAATATGTAGCAATCGAAGCACTGCCAGATCGAGGAGAATCCTGGGTTTCCCAGCAGAATCATTTGTTTAGAAACACTCCCATCTACCCCAAGAAACCTATAATGCTATTAAATATCCAAAAATGGTAATCAAGTTTTCTGCATGCTAAAACAAAATAAATTTCAACTATTTTTCTTTCCTTTAAACAAGGCAAAAAATCATAGCAGTATTAATAATAATAGTGAAAAGTAACAATAATGAATAGTAATAATGAATAATAGTACTAATGAATAATTTTAGAAAACCATTTCCTCAAAACTGATTCTCTTAAGTTCTCACCAAAAGTATTATATCTATACCAGTTCCTGACAGTTTATGCTTAATTTCTGAATTTCCTTAGTAAAATTGTAATCAAAATTATATTTAACTCTTTTTTGTTTGTTTTTGGGTCACACCTGACATTGCTCAGGGATTGCTCCTGGCTCTGTGCTCAGAAATCACTCATATCAGGCTCAGGGGATCACATGGTATGTCGGGAATCAAATCCTGATTGGTCCTGGGTTGGCTGCATGCAAGACAAACACCCAACATCTGTGTTATATCTATGGCCCATGATATTTAATTCTTATGTTAAATTATATATATGTCTACATGTACATTATTGTGTATTACATATGCATTTTTAAATGAATGACTTTTCTTTCTCCTTAAACTAGTATGGTTACATTTTGTTTCTACCTAGGTAAATGGCTGAAATAATTACAAATTTAACTGATGCTTGAACATTATTTTCTCTGAAAGAGTTTGGGAAGAATAGAGTAATATTAACTCAATTTTATTACTTTTAAGTCACATATACACATATATGTTTAGCTGTACTAACATGGTTTATGTCACTAAGTCAAAGGTGCTTTGAAAGATAATTACATTTATTAATAGTATAAAAATACTGTGATGAATAAAGGAAGTTAAGTGTAGGTGGGTGCTATAAGAGGGATCATGCCTGGGGGAGTAAAGAAAATCATTTGCAAATTAGTACTGTTAAAACCATAGGGCAAATAAGAAATTTGATTTGAAGGTGAAGCTAGTATGCAGAGAAATTTTATTAAAAGTAAAATAGGAAGGGGCCCGGGAGATAGCATGGAGGTAAGGTGTTTGCCTTTCATGCAAAAGGTCATTGGTT